>CAKNEV010000063.1:0-108300 GCA_930272055.1 Rhizopogon roseolus
CCAATAACATTGCACTCCGTGCATACATTCCCTCTCCCTCTCGTTAAGAACGCCGTCACGGGAGTAAACACAAAGTTATATGAACACCTGTAGTGCTGCCTGACGACGTTGTTCTTCTGTTGTCTGATGTGTTGTTTTTTTTTTCAGATGAAGTTCCAGCCATTGAGCGCATCGATGATTCTCTTGTGCAATCGTCAGTTTCTCGTTCTTTCTTGCATCATCACAGGTTCACGTCAGAAAGTTCAAATACTTTCACCCTACTATTGTTCGCAAAGAGTAGTGATGTGGCGGCTGTGCCAAGTATTTTGCAAACTGCAAGAACTGCCGAGGAAGATGCAGTGTAACTCCCATCCTGTCACTACTTCTCAAGGTCTCAAGTGCCAATCCATCTCCATCGTCGTGTGCAATCTCTACCCTTTCACATCCGCCATCTCGAGACCAGGCTGCACGCTCGCAGATGCCGTCGAAGAGATCGATATCAGAAGTGTCACCCTCCTCCGCGTTCAGCCGCCAAGAACCACGAACGCGTCCTCGTCCTTTCAGACCATACAGACTACCGCGCCTCTTTAGATGCGTTCCAGCAAAGCCAGCGAAACTTCGGGCAAGCATCGAGCAGCAGGCTTGCCTTGAAGGCGTTCGAGATGATTGCGAAATACAACGATGCGATTAGCGGGTATTTCCGCGAGTAGTATGCGTCGAGCGGATCTGTGCAGTGCATGGTGCTTAAGTATGACGCTAATCCTCATCAGAAACCGGCGCAGACGTTTGTGATGGAAGGCGAGTTGCCATTCAAGGGTGCGTTTACTTTATTTTTCTTTCTGGTTGAGTCCCACCTGAAGCTGATGTTACGTATTACATAGTTCTAAGCGGGTCTCCTGGCGATATCAATCTGCTGGATGCTTCCAATTCGTATAGGCTCGTCGAGGAATTACAATAGCCGTTTGACCTCCCTGCTGCCGCTTCGTTCAAACATGTCTTCCTTACTGGTGCGGTTGTCGGTTTAGAACTTGGCGCTACGGTGCAAGGATTACCAATCATCCACTACCGGAACATGCTGGCACTCGTTCCACCGCAACCACAACATTCATGACCATCTGTCAGGCCTTCAGGCACGATACCCGATCACTTCATTAATACCTACCCTTTCAATTCATGTCACTTGTCAAACCCTTTATTTTATCACTACTCTTCCATTCGTAATGCCACCGTCTTCCACCTGTCAACAACTCTTCTATCGTCTCTCGTTATACTGTCAATTATGGCACCACTTCCTTCAGATACCATTCTTATCGATCGTAAACAGACCACTTTGCGTTAGCTATACCCGGACGGCCCATTATTCCTTGCAGTATAAGTAGCGCATAGTCCTAATTCACAATATTGAATGATCATTAGAGCCCCCATTACACTTCTAACAAGCAAGCAACATGCCGATTTTCCCTCCATCAAACGAGCAATACACCCGCTACCTTTCGTCAATCAATCAATGCAATCACTATCCTTCATATCACAATCAAGCAATGCTAAGAGCTCATTTAACCCCTTATTCATGACACCAACGCTCCTTACAACCATCGTGCTCGTTGTCTATTCTCCTAGACTTATCGCCATTTCTTCCTCTCCAACGATCTAACTGCCCCCTTTCGCACTCGCATCTTTCCAGCTACGCACGCCGAAGCTAACATACAAGGGAGAAGCAAGTATAAGGCGTCGATGACCTCACGAGGCCCTGACGCCTTTGGCATGTGCCTATGCCCATGCTCGAGGTATGGCATTCGATGAGATATTAATAGTGCGACTGATGGATGGATTCTGTTTTAGGTGCGGACCGCATCTCGTCATTTTATTGTGCTCTCTCGCGTATCATCTCCCGAGAAGTCTTGGATGGCATCAACAGGTCGAGTATGGTGAGCGGTCTAAGGACTGTGCTGGTCGTTGACAACGTTGACGCACCTTGGGCGAAGCTTCAAACGTGAACGGAACCGGTTTTCCGCCAGACATTACAACAACCGTGACTTTCATAATAGCTATTAAGGTTGCTACATTTTGTGTAGCTATACGAGTTCGAAAGTGAATGATTGAACCGGGAGTGAGTTTCTAAGGAGAAAAGTATACCACTACTCTGCTTTGTATGCGATACGAATGAGTACTTAAATATGTAGTGGGAAGGGGGTGGCGTTGCAGGGTAAGGATAGCTAAGAGAAATGTTGACAGTGGCGCACAGAATGGAATATGGAAACCCTTTCTTTGCCAGGGGATTACGAGTCCTTACACATCACAAAAAGTTCAGATACGCTCCTTCCTCGATTCATCATTCAATAGAAACATTACCTCGATACCAGAGGTCGTCCGAGGGATGCATTTTGCAATATTCCGTGTCGTGACTTTTCCCGTCTTGAAAATTCGACCAAGGTGCAGATACATGTCTTCATCGAATTTCCGACCTTTTCACGACTGACATTGAAGGAACCTGCACCGATGTCTTATGGACTGCATCAACAATAGGCCTTATCGTCCTCGGAACCTTTTTCAGATCAGCCCTCTAGGGGTTTTACACAATTTCGTTGCCCACCACCATCTATTCGCGAACTCGAAGCGCAGCCCTGTAGTCTACTGTCTACGATAATGAAATAATCTTCACGAAGCATGTTTTGGCTCGCCTCATATATCCTCGTTCGAAATATGAAATTGAGGCGCAATTCACAATTTTGCAGGTGTACTGGAGCACTCACTGGAAGTACAAAATATCACGACACTCCATATATATCACGACAAATCCCTTACTAAATACTACAGCGAACAAAACTCCAAAAAAAAAAAAAGAGTCGCGACTCAACTCTCAATAAATATGATGATGTCGCAACGCAACTCTCAATAAATATCATGATAGAGTAAACAAAAAATGCATTCAAGACTGAAGAACACGGAAAACTTTGATAAGTGCGAACGCTTCCCTGCTACGCACTACTACCAGCCGAAATTTGTACGCGCTGCTCGAAAGCAATTGAAGTCATGGCAGTTCCTTCATCGGAGTTTGTGACGAGGTTAGCATGATATTCTCGAACTCCAAGGATGAGGCGTGGTCCCAATATGAACATCTGTACGACTTGACTAAATTGTTCAATTCCGGAAAAGACACCCGCTGTCACTGAATTGGAATTCTGTTGAAATGATGAGAATTTGTGAGATGCAGGTCGTATATGAATCATATGTTGGCATACATAGATCTCCGGAGACAACTGGCTGAGCTGAATGGAGGAGACAGCAACAAAACTAAAATGACGTTTGAGAAGTGAAAGATACTTGGATTGAAATCATGAACGAACCTTGCGAAGTAAAACAAATGAGTCTTGACTAATATCGTGTAACAGTCTCCGACATCCCATCTTGTTGATGTTGCTTGCAATTCGCGGAAGCGTTTAAAAGCAATCCAGAGTGCGAGACACAGTGCGAGGATCTCCCATGCAATGCCCAATATCCAGGTGATCTCAACCAATTGTCCGGCATCTCCCGTATAGCCGCACACATGAGCGCCAGAGAAGATATACTCTTCTGATGTGTATAATAAGCCCGGTGCGTTCAATTTTTGAGTGTACTTATGTTGGAAGCTCACCACCTGAGATATACCCAACAATCAACCCGCCGAATACTCCGCATGTGATATGGATAGGCAGGAAAATTACAATGAGGAGTATCAAGATCTGTCTGGATTGCTGATACATGGCATATAACCGGGAAATCATGATGACTGGGATGGTACATCAGTCAAGTCGATATCACTGTGATACGTACTGTAACTCACCACCCAACATGGCTTCTGCGATGATGCCAGTCCAATTTCCGATCGAAGAGAAGATATTGCCTGAAAATACAGTTGGTGGTGAACCTCAGATGACTCTGAGTAAATATTTCGAACGCACAACTGGTGCAATGATTACTTATACCAACAAGGTGTAACCAATGATATCACTCACCCCTACATAGGAGCGCCGTCAGTTAAAGTGAACGGCGACTGTGGCGTGAAATACTCACTGCATCTGTCAGCCGGACAGAAGGGAGATCATCTGCATGCCGCTGCTCAGAAGTAATAACTCTAATTTATATGACACATACGTATCATAAAGGCACTGTCAATGGTGAAATGACTGATCAGCATATCACGTAGAAGTCGTAGTCCTGCAAACGTACACGGCGTATATTATTCCACTATATCGCACCTAGTACATTATTGAGTCAGCATACTAATACTAGTCTTGAACAACCACGAGTCATTCACACTCAGGTATAGGAAAGTCATGAAAGACCAGCGGTGCCTCTGCCACGAATGGGATGCATTAGTATCCAGTCGTCCTTTTGATGTGAATCTGCTCACCCAGATGAGTTCAACCTATAGAACCATATTTAGTGAGATGACTGCTCTAGCAATCATATTAGCATACCTCTTGTCCAAATGTCAGTGCTGGATAATTGTATAGGAACTCCGTCAATAATTTTCTTGGGAAGCATTATTATCGTGCTAATATCGTGCGTACCCAAATCGTATGCCACCGCAGTGAAACATGCAACTGCGAAGAGATTTCAACGATTGAATGATATAGATTTCTCTCCACAAACCTGTGAAATAGCTGTGCACACGATAAGCACTGATCATCGGCCACCAACTTGGATCATTTAAGACTATGGTCATCTTCAAGAGATTGATGTCAGTGAGTACTAGTGAGTGGCGGGTTTGGTCGACGTACAATGGTGACATTATATACCTCGAGATAATTTGTAGACCGAAGTCATCAAACTTTATGTGAGCTATCGCGAACGTAAGAAAACCAGTGGAGATAATCACTGAAACAGTACAACCAAAATGTTGATGACTCCTTGATTGATGGGATTTGTGTATCAACGAAGCATTTCCTGTCTTGATACATCCAGAAAGCTCGATATGGAAGCTAGTTGAATGCTGTCATTGTATGCTTTCGACCCTCAAGGCCTCAAGCTTCAAGCTTGAATGCCTGCATCAGCAAATCACTTATTTTCCCATCACCAAAATTTGGCTGGCCACAGCTTTGTCCCCTTTGTACAGAGTTGTACAGACTCTACAGAGCCCACAGAGGAAAAGTAGTTTGCTGATGCTGATATGATTCCTGTACAGCCTGCAATGCTACGCCACCCTTGCGGGACTTGCCGAGGCTTGGCCAGCTTTGGTCACAGAGTTTGCTGATTAGTTACTACATAGTAGAGATAAGGCAAGATCCTGAGATATCAACAATTTTTGATCAGGGTGGATCAATGGTTACCTCGTTTTGATTTTCTCGTTCCATCTACGATGTCCCAACCCATCGGTATGAGAAAGTCATTCACCTTCATCTACGTACAGTTTTAACCGTGAATAAAAGCTCTTTTGTCGGTCTACGACAAGACCGATCTCCTCGATCTCGCACAGGGACTGCATAGTGCTGGAGTTAGCCTTCTTGGTTCGGGAGGCACCGCAAAGAAAATCAGGGAAGCCGGGATACCCATCCAGTGAGTGATTTTTCATCTATCTACTTATCCTCGTTGAGTTGGCATTTAGGGATGTCTCTGACATTACCAAGGCCCCAGAGATGCTCGGAGGCAGGGTGAAAACTCTTCATCCTGCCGTCCATGGTGGTAAGCATTCGCTATGTGCTTCGCGCGTCACGTCTAATTAGTAAGTATCCAAGGAATCCTTGCACGGTCCATCCCATCCGACGAACAAGACCTCAAGTCCCAATCCATCTCCCCCATCTCCATCGTCGTGTGCAACCTCTACCCCTTCACGTCGACCATCTCAAAACCAGGATGCACGCTTGCAGATGCCGTCGAAGAGATCGATATCGGAGGTGTCACCCTCCTCCGCGCAGCCGCCAAGAACCACGAACGCGTCTCCGTCCTCTCAGACCCTTCAGACTACCGCGCCTTCCTAGATGCGTTCCAGCAGGGCCAGGGAGACGTCGGGCAAGCGTTCAGGAGCAGACTTGCCTTGAAGGCTTTCGAGATGACCACGAAGTACGACGATGCAATTAGCGGGTATTTCCGCGAGCAGTATGCGTCGACGCCTGAGAACGGACCTGTTCAACGCATGGTACTTAGGTATGGCGCTAATCCTCATCAGAAACCGGCGCAGACATTTGTGACGGAAGGCGAATTGCCATTCAAGGGTGCTTTTTCTTTCTGGTCGAGTCCGACTTGAAGCTGACGTTTTGGATCGCATAGTTCTAAGCGGGTCTCCGGGCTATATCAATCTGTTGGACGCTCTCAATTCGTATGGGCTCGTGAAGGAACTGCAAGAGGCGTTAAACCTCCCCGCTGCCGCTTCGTTCAAACATGTCTCCCCCGCTGGTGCGGCTGTCGGTTTAGAACTTGACGCTACGGAGAAGCAAGTGTACGGCGTCGAAGACCTGAAGGAGCCCCTGACGCCTTTGGCATGCGCCTATGCCCGTGCTCGAGGTATGTCATTCGATGAGTTATTAATAATGTGACTGATGGATGGATTCTATTTTAGGTGCGGATCGCATGTCGTCCTTTGGTGACTTTATTGCGCTCTCTGCGCCCTGCGATCTCGCCACGGCACGCATCATCTCCCGAGAAGTCTCGGACGGTATCATCGCGCCTGGATATAGCCCCGAGGCGCTGGAGGTACTCAAAAAGAAGAAAGCGGGAAAATACTGCGTTCTAGAGGTACGTTCACCCCGATCGCGAAGAGAATACCGCATTTTTAATGATGTTTTACGAAAAAGATGGATCCGTCGTACATGCCTCCGGAGGTAGAAACGCGCCAAGTTTATGGCGTGAGCCTCCAGCAGCGCAGAAACGACGTTAAAATCGATGCCAAGCTCTTTGAAAACATCGTCACCAAGAACAAAGACGTGCGTCTCCTCTTCTCCTGGCACAATCACAACCATAACCATAACTGTTCTCCCTTAGCTCCCGCAACAAGCAGTGACTGACCTCATCGTTGCTACACTGGCGATCAAGTACACGCAATCTAACAGCGTCTCGTACGCTAAAAACGGGGCTATCATTGGCTTGGGTGCAGGTCAGCAATCGCGCATTCACTGCACGCGGCTCGCAGGATCTAAAGCGGACATCTGGTGGCTGCGCCACCACCCGCGCGTCCTAGCGCTCCCGTTCAAAAAGGGTGTGAAGCGCGCTGAGAAGGCCAATGCGATCGATTTGTTCGTGAGTGGGGAGGTGCTGGAAGGTGGGGAGCGTGTGCAGTGGGAGGGGCAGTTTGAGGAGGTGCCAGAGGCGTTGAGTGAGGTGGAGAGGCGGGAGTGGGCGGCAATGTTGGATGGGGTTGCCTGTTCGAGCGATGCGTTTTTCCCATTTGCGGATAATGTGCATCGGGCGAGGAAGAGCGGGGCGAGGTATTTGGCTGCGCCCAGTGGGAGTGTGATGGATGAGGAGTGTATCAAAGCTGCGGATGAACATGAGATGGTGTTTGCGCACACGTCGCTCAGGCTCTTCCATCATTAGGATGAGAGCGCTTTTGTACAAAATTAACAGCGATGCAATGAAATACATGAACTTGTGTGTATTCTTGGGTTTCTCTATTTTTACATTGGGCAGTAACGTAATCAGATTATTGCTCACAGATTGGCGAGGAAGAACTCCACAGTAGCCTTGAATGAACCTTCCTTCCCAGCCTTGACCAGTGGGTCAGACATGTCCCCACGGACAGCAAAGCCATGCGTGCAACCCGGGAAGTACTCGCGCTTATACCCTGGGAATTTCCCATTGCCCAGAATCTCATCTGCCTTTGCTTGAGATTCAGGAGGGAACATTTGATCGATCTCGCAGGAGTTGATCAAGAGAGGAGCTTTTGTTTTGGCAAGGTACGTCTAGCGGGGCAGGGTTTAGAGGGTATACTAACGGTATGAGGGACGAAGTGTTACCTCAAGATCCTCGGGAACCTTTAAGAGGGAAGGGTGGGAGACGACGGTGCACTGGATGAGGTTGTCGAATGCAATATCGAAGGCGTAGCGAGCTGGAATGTGTTGTTAGTTATAGAAGGAAGAAGACACAGAATGCGGGTACGTGCCGCCGAAGCAGTAGGCTGTTGCACCGAACTTGGTGACGCCTTGCTCTTTGAGAGCGGCGATGACTTTATCGAGCGGTGGGCGGGTCTTATCTGCGCCATGGTTGGCGAGCCATCCCATGAAATCGAACGTGCCAGACTATGAGTAGATGGCGGGTTAGAGCTTAGAATGAAAGATGAGGTATTGGTAAGACTGACGTTCATGGCATCGGCAGGAAGGGCATCGCCATTGAAGTAGTCCATCGCAACGACCTGTATGATGTCATTCTGTCTCTGATCAATTAAAATGATATGATTTAAATACAAACTTTGAAGCCATTTTGCGCCAAGTCATCAGCGAGGAGCTGATCTACTATTAGTAAATGTATGGGAATATGGAAGATAGAGGAATGGGCGTACCTTGGCATTGACGAGCTCGATACCGAAGACGTCTGGCAGGAAGAGAATGACTTTGTCCTTTGGATAGTCACCAGTTGGGGTGGCGATGTAGCACTGAACATCAGCGATTTTCTCGAGTTTTCCTGCGGCGATAAGAAAGTGCGATGTGGCGAATTTAAAGGTTTAAACGTACCCAGAGGTTCACCCTCGTGGCGCACACCTGTTGAGAATCAGTGATGGGATCGTGATGGATGATTGGATATAAGCACACCTTGAACGCAGTGTTTGCATAAACTCATGGTTGGACGTGGTTTGAGGGCTTGAGATTGTTTGGATATTCTTGAGCCCATCGAAGGTGATTTATATACCTGAAGCTTCTCCACGGTCAGACATGCTTATTCTTAGTAACCAATCCGACTTCACGACATCGGTCAGCAATATTTGGCTAGCGCTTGTAAAGTGATGCGTTGCGTCGCTGGCATTGCCAATGATGGGCTAACCTAACTTGAATCAGTAAAAACAATTCTAATGAACGAGTGTTACGAGTTGCCGGCGGCCATATGGTCCTGGATCGGCTACAATCGTTTTTCTTTCCTTTTCTAGCGAACCAAATCTCCGTTGTCTGCATTGTCAAAACACGTCCCTCCTCCCATGCCACCACAACCAGGAATGTTCGCCCTTCCATACGCCTCATCCCATAAGTCGCGCACAGACGTTATCCAGCCAGACAACATGCCAATCTATTCAACAATTCAACCACCTCAGGGCCCGAATCCCCATTATCACCATGTACACCACCATCCACCCACTGCAGGTCCATCTCGCGTGCACGGTGCGTATTCATCTACTTCACTTCCGAACCACTACCCACTCCTCCTTTCACAGACGATCCTAAAAGAGAGAAAAAGAGAAAAGATTTATCTGGAAAAGTGGGCAAGGAGATGACAGATCGAAGAGACGAGTATGTCCCTCATCCGCTTCTTTCATCTTCTCACTCAACAGATGTTAGAGGACGACACTTTACTGAAAGCATCTCTGCCCTTCATAGCACTTCAATTCAACTTGCCTCCCGTCCCGAAACTCATAGTCTCTATAACCTCCGCCTCTACCCCATATCCCTCGAGCGCTCCGCCTTACTCGCCCAGTACGCGTTCGAAGAAAACCACGCTTTGGAATCAGTACAAACTGCATACGAGGAAGAACGTGAGAGGGTCGAAGAAGAATGGCGCAAAGGCCGTGATCGTATACGTGAAAGACTCCTCGAGGGTATAGAAGAGCGTAGACGACGTGCAAGAGAAGAAAAAGAAGGCGAGGGCACCGTAAACGGTACGTGTCTCTCTCATCTTAATCTTATCCAATTATCATTCACCCTTATAATCAAACAGATGCAACATTAGACGTTCAGTCTCGATCCCACATTACTCGAAAGCTCCGAAACAAAGTCGGCTCTTCTCCTCCCCCAACACCCCTCCCTCTTCGCGGAGAGAACCTTGCAAACGGTGTGCTTGGGAGCGCCACGCCTATCACAACTGGCCCTTTCACCAACCCCCACTCCCTCTCCGTAGACGAACTCCCTTCACCCTTTCCCTTCCCCCTCACAGCTGTCACGCTCACTAATCCCTCTTCAGGTGCGGGTGGTATCACCGGCGCTAATAGCTCTAGGCGTCGTCCGAAAGGTGCAGGCCTGCACCAAAGCATGGTTGGTGTCGGTGGTCTCGGCAAGAGCATAGTAATGCTGGGTCCTAGTAAAGAAGCGGATATAGAAGCGGATCTGATGGAAATTCGTAGAGGGAGCAAGCGCCGTAGAGCAGCGGCTGTGTCCTCTGGCAAAGTCTCGTAGACACGTCTATTTATGTACCATATCTTATCTTCGGAAGTCGGAATTCGGAGATCTCTTGGCTCTATAAGTCTTTGAAGCACCTCTTATCAAGTCTCGCGTTTTGCAGTGCCCATGGATGATTTTGAGCTCGAGGTCCCTTCTAAACGCGTGTTTGAGCCTTTGTCGGTGCCAACAGGTGATGCATCCATTGACAGGCTTGCGTTCTTCCACGTGTTAGAAAGGTTGAAGGTATCTATTAATCTCCTTTAAT
Organism: Rhizopogon roseolus; assembly: GCA_930272055.1. Lineage (NCBI taxonomy): Eukaryota > Fungi > Basidiomycota > Agaricomycetes > Boletales > Rhizopogonaceae > Rhizopogon > Rhizopogon roseolus. The sequence goes on from CAKNEV010000063.1 coordinate 10,522, forward strand.
GTCCGTTCAGAGCCTCACAGCCCTCAACTTATTAGACACAGAAGCGCACAGGATGGGTCAATCAAAAGGAACATATTCCATTCATCCACATATCACACTCATGATCTCACAACCGATGCTTCTTTAGATCCCAAACCCAGAGAGGTTCGCAGTGCCTTCTCAGTTCCCTAGTGCTATGCTCATTTGCGCTCCCGCTTCTCGACAGTATATCAGACCACATGTACCGCATGGCCATCCTCGCCATGTGCACGTCCGACACTACTCTCGACGTTCCAAAGTGCGCCGCTCCTTAGTCTCTAGTAGGTGGATGACAGCTGCTCACAACATTCGCAGATGCGTCATGATGGCCGTCGTGCATGATCTCGCCGAAGCACAAGGTCTGTCTTCGAACCCCCCCTCCTTAGCCCTGTACCTATCGTTAATCTTAGCGCTGATAACTTGAATGCAGTGGGCGACATCACGCCCCACGAGGGGATCTCTAAGCAGGAGAAACGACGCTTAGAGGCGGTCAGTTATACTATGGCCCCTTTCACCCGTATCCTCTTGACATGCGATGACCCTTAGGAAGCGATGCAGAACTTCGTACATGGTATGCTCCACGGGAGCCCAGCAGCGCTGCGCATAGAAGCTATTTGGAACGTAAGTTCTGCATCCTACGTTCGTTTAAACTCGTCCAGTTTTAGAGCCATTTTTTTCGCAGGAATACGAGGAGGGAGAAACGCACGAAGCGAGATTCGTCAAAGGTCTGTTCTTCAGCACTTGTCGTCATTGAGGACTTTTTTTGATATTATTATTAGATCTGGATAGACTCGAGATGGCGTTACAAGGTCTGTAGTCACATTTCTGTTTGATGCGATGTGCTATGCTACGGTGTTCATGTGCGCGCTGCCGACTATGCTATAGCCCGCGAATACGAGACGACCCACGCGATGGATCTGCAGTCATTTTTTGACTCCAGTTTGCCTTATTTGCGTCATCCAGAAGTGAAGCAATGGGGCGAAACTCTTGCGGAGACGAGACAGCGGTAGCTCTTCCCAGAGTCGATGATTCTTTGACGATGGACGTAGACGACCATTATGATGAATATAACATGGATTTATAAATAAGCCAATCTTGAGTACGCTACAGCTGTATATGATTACCGGCAGCTCAGCGCCTCGTCGAGATAAGTCAAGCATGCTTCTTCCGATCTGCCTCTTCGATATTATCACTTGGGACCCTATCATTATAAATTGATCGTGTGCAGAAGGCGAATATATTCGATTAGGACTTTGTCAAGTCATCCACTAGTAACTTGTGTTCTTGTTCGATCGCCAGTATCTTCCGCGATACGGGGCTACTGCGTCGTATCCTTGCCCCGTAAAAGAAAAGAATCTGCATGATCGTGACGGTCAGCACAGGGACATAGAATGTCCATAAACTTGCATATATAAAAACCAAATACATACATATGGTATGGGAATCATGGCGATTGCTATGAACGCGACGAGCGTGTCGGCCCATTTGTACGTCATGACGTCGAACATGCGAGTCGTGAATAGGGGGAAGATGGTAGCTAGTATGTTTCCTGCGAGAAGAAAGGTCAGCCTGATTCTGCCCTCGATTCAAGACTGGAGAGGACTTACGACACAAACTCTGACCCGCCAGGGCCGAGGATGCATATGGCCCGTAGCTGGTTAACAATCCGTCAGTAGACGAATGGAGTGGTAAAAGAATGAGGGCGCTCACCAATCTGCCAAATAAACGAACACGACTTGAAATGTGACGAAAGCGGCGGCCCAAAAAAGCTAGCAAGGCCATCAGCGAAATAGGGATGATCACTGACATATTGCTGCTAACCGTAAGGCCAATCGTGGGAACTATCCACGGGATGTCTGGTCGGGCGGTCCATGCAAACATGAGCATTCCGGCAGGAAGGACTATGGATGCTACGCAGGCAATGTAAAGGCGAGCTTCTTGGCCTTTGCGGTGGACATTCCTCCTGGATCTACTGTCAGCTCGGGGATTCCTGATTGGAATGTTTAAACGCTTACCGGTACACTCTCTCTTGATACACATTAGCCAAGTAACCTAGAAAACTTCCGACGCTAAGACGCTCAAAGTTAGTGGCACTTGGCTAATCCCTACTGACGAGACTTGCGTTAGGGTGACGAAGACGCTCCCTGTCTCTCCGACACCAAAGCCGTAGACAGCTCTGAACTCCCCCGCTATTGACCTACAGCACCATCAATCCCAGCATTAGCTTAGATTCGTGCGACACCTACTCAAGTAAGATAAAGAGAACACCCCATACGAAGCCCACCCATAGCTGGAAATACAATCAACATGGAACTCGCATGTGCCGGATTACGTACACTAAAGCTCTGGACTGTAGGCTCAGTCAGTAGGAGATCTAGCGCATGTTCAGTAAATGATTTAGAAATCGTGAATTACTTACATAACGGGCGAGTGCAGGAAATCGCAACCATAGACGCAAGACTGGGCTTGTTTTCCTCTACTCTTGCGCGATATCGGACATCTCCTGTATCCTTTCGCACTTTACGTGCCATGCGAGTCAGAATCACAGCCGACCGGGTCTCTCTCATGAATATAAGCATAGAGATGAAAGACCCTCCGCTGGCACTAGAATAACGGTGAGTACGACAATCAGACGGAATTGAATTACACCGCACATGGCATTGACCCAATGAATCCACCGCCATCCGAGGGATGGGTTGGCTTCGACCCACCCCGCCGTCACTGGGCCTAACCCCATGCATGCGAGAAGCCCCAAGGCGAAAAGAGACATCGGGAACCCCCGTCTACTGATCTGTAAATATCAGAGTTCTCAAAAGAACGCAGTGGACACAACTGATGAGGCAACCATATGTCTGCAATAGTTCCAGCCACTAGGGTCGAGCCTGTCGAGGCAAAGGCCCCTCCAAAAAAACGAGCTGCAATGATGATTTGTACATTTGGTGCCCTGAACAATTCTTACAGGTGAGTAAAACAATTTTAAGATGTCTCGTACGGGTACTTACAAAGCAATAATCACCTGCATCATCGTAAACATGAATGTCGAGATGATGTAAAAAAGAAAACGGCCGAATTCTTCGCTGAACGATGACGTGACGAGAGGCGCAAGTCCTACTCCTGAAGCGTACATACTTAACCCTATAGTTGCTTGAAACAATGTACAATTGAGGTCTTTGGTCATTGATGAATACCCCATGACATATGAAGACCCGACGGCACCTAAAGTGAATAAGCACAACATATAAACATCCTAGAGCTGCACGTATACAGCGGCTTGCGCTGGACTTACCGGTAATTCCTCCATATATACAAGCAGTTATTGTCATTACCCACTTCCTCGTAAGAGAGAAGTTGGCTGGATTTCGCCTATCTCCATCCTTGAAATCAACCTAGCCCTTCATGATCAGCGCATCAAATTACAGACCACGGAAGAGACTAACGTAAAAGGACTCATCCACCACCATGGTCGGTGCATGGAATAATTTCACTCCCGGAGTTTTCAAGGTCTCTTCATCTTTGTCCTCGTTCTGATGTGCAGCATTCGCAGTTGTTGTTTCATTGCGTATCAATGGTATCGGCGCTCCGATAGGTTCTGTGACTTGATGCGTATGTTTCGTCGCTAGTCCGCGAAAACCTGGATCTCCTTCGTGGTAAGTCATCGTGAGTAGCTGTAAACTCGTTCAAGGAGGATGGGACAAACACTGTCAGGTATATGATTTTATGCTACATGTTTAAGACGCTTATTTATAATCGGAATGGATGCCGAAGTCTGTTTCGCCACAGGTTCACGAGGTCTGTCTGCTGTTTCTGGTCGCAGCCATGATAGCACCGGGTCTTCTGCCTGACGTTGAAAAGTAACTCACCAGTACTAGTGCAATTCAAAGTCGGCGTTATGACCGGCTGAATTAGACGAGGCAAATTTCAATGATCGTCCATCCGAATTTGGACCCAAATGGTTTGGTGGTGATCGACCGATCTCAAACTTCTATGAGCCATATATGCCCACAGCGACTTCGGAAGGCTCAGGGTTCGGTCTTTAAAACTCCGTGCTTCTGCTTCAATGAGGTTTTGGTTCCGTTCCGAAAAATGCATGTATATAGACCATCGCTACATCGTGACTACCACAGCTGACTCCAAATCGAGACAACACCACTAGTGAATTGCAGTTGGCGAAATCACCTCAGGCTGCACGGAAGAGCTCTGGTATTAATGACAAGCGGAGAGTTTACTAGAGGTGTGGTTCTTTGTCTCGAGATGTTTCGGCTAGGGTTCAAGAGGGACGATGCAAGTGCATAAGGCAATAAGCACCCACCGGTACCAGTACAAAGAATGCCACAGAGCGTTACGCTAAGTGATATTTGTACAAGCTTAGCAAAACCTTATAATTCAACTAAGCCAACTTACAACCATCACTGAGTCGTGCGGTTTCCCTCACTACTACTGAAGCCCTCTTATTGGGGAAGGATCAATTCTCTCAATCGTTGAGCAAGTTCAACTCTCAGATGGCCATGGCACTAAGCATATTTTTCTTGACAGCTCGTCTCTAGTGCGTCACGTTCTCCAATGCACCCTTCAATTCTCGCTTTTTCTATTTTCGTGACTGCATACAATGAAGAATGTGAGAGAGGGCGGCTGTACCATCGCATTGGGATTATTGATGTTCAAATTAAGTACTCTTAAATATTAATTACTCTGGTGTGCAGAGCTGAGCGTAGTTCACGTTGGTGGCCTGAGCAGGAGCCCAGAAATGCTGCGTCTTAGCAAGGGAGCAAATATAGAAGTGAGTAAGCAAGCGTAGTGTCTTGGACATGTCATAGACGCTCTCGCGAGTTGAAATTTGGGATGTACACCTTTCTTCTACTAGGTACATGGGAGTTTAATCTATGAACAATGTAGTGGAAATCCTTAGCTGTTCAAGCACTCAATGTAGAAATCACTTCCATTAAGTGGTCCCAGCATACAGAAGGGTAATATAATAGAGCGTCGAGCAAAATACTACGTAGAGGCACACGTCACTCCCACAAGGAAGTCGCATTGCTACATGCATATTGATAATCGCTACAACATTCTTCGAGTCAACTAGGAGTACATATCAAATCACAAATAATTGCACCGTGCAGGTTTTAAGCTCCATCTCTATTCACTGATTAGTATTTGCTTACAACTTTTCCAAGTTCGCTGCCCCGTTTTCCTCTTTGATCGCCAAGATCTTCTTGGAGATAGGGCTGCGCTGTCGTATTCTTGACCCGTAGAAGAAAAGTATCTGCATAACGGTGACAAAAGATTATCCACGATAGAGCTTTGAGAGGAGATAGATATCCACATAAGGTACGGGGATCATGACGACTGCTATCATCGCAACAAGCGTGTTTGCCCATCTGTACGTCAGGCGATCGAACATTTGCGCCGTGAAGAGAGGGAAGATAGTAGCTAGGATGTTTCCTGCGAGAAGAAACGCCAGTCAAATTCTGTCCCTGGTGTAGGGCCAGAGAGGACTTACGACACAAACTCTGACCTGCCAGGGCCGAAGATGCATAGGGCCCGTAGCTAGATTGTAGATCATCAGCAGGCGAAAAAGCAAAATGATGAGACACTCACCAATCTGCCAAGTAAACGAACACAACTTGATATATAGCGAAAGCAGAGGCCATAAAAAGCTAGGAGGTACATCAGAGAGAGGAGGATCAACAATCTATTACTGCTAACCGTGAGGCCAACCAGAGGAACTATCCACAGGACGTCCGGTCGGGCGGTCCATGCAAATATGAGCATTCCGGTAGGAAGGGCTACGGATACTACGCAGGCAAGGTAAAGACGAGCTTCTGGGCCTTTGTGCTGGACATATTTGCTGGACATCTGCTCTCAGTCCGTGGATTCCTGGTCAGAATATTTTACCGCTTACCGGTACAGTTTTTCTTGATATATGTTAGCTAAGTAACCTAAAAGACTTCCGATGCTGAGACGCTCAAAGTTACGCACTAGCTACACCTAAGCATGAAAATCAAACTTACGTTATGGTGATGAAAACAGTCCCTGTCTCCCCGACACCAAATCCGTAGACGTTTTGGAATTCCCCCGATACTGAACTGCTGTAACGTTGATATCAATGTCTGCAAAGTTCCATAGAACACGCACTCGATTAAGATATAAAGAACACCCCACACGAAGCCCAACCATAACTGATAATATGATCATTATTGGACTTGCATGCAGGATCAGTGAGAAATCACGTACACTGAAGCTCAGAACAATGGGTTCAGTCAATAAGAGATCTAGTGCCAATTTAGTAAATGGTTTGGAGATAATGAATACACTTGCATAACGGGCGAGTGCATGAAACCGCAATCATAGACGCAAAACTGGGCTTATTTTCCTCTACCCTTGCGCGGTATCGGCCGTCTCCTGTGTCCTTTCGCACTTTACGTGCCATGCGAGTCAGAATGACAGCCGACCGAGTCTCTGTCATGAATAGAAGAACAGAGACAAAATACACTCCGCTGACACTAAATGAATAGTGGGCAGGAGGAACAGCCGAAAGAAATTACACCATACATAACATGGACCCATTGTATCCACCGCCATTCCATGGACGGGTTAACTTCGATCCAGCCCGCTATGGCAGGGCCCATACCCAGAGATGCAACAATCCCTATGGAATAAAGGGACATCGGGATCCCCCGTCTATGCATCTATAAACATCAAGCTCCCAGAACGAAGGCGGCAAACCTAACTGATGAGGAAGCCATATGTCTGCAATAGTCCCAGCCACGAGTGTTGAGCCTGTCGAGCAAAAGGCCCCTCCGAGAAAACGAGCTACAATCACCGTTTGGATGTTTGGTGCCCTGAACAATTGTTATAGAGAAAGAGAGACATTCTAAGATGACATGGACGTACAAAGCAATCATCACCTCGGTCAGCATGAACATGAGTGACGAGATTATGTAAAAAAGTAAACGGCCGAATTCTTCGCTGAACGATGAAGTAACCAGGGGCGCAAGTCCTACTCCTAAAGCGAACATACTTAACCCCATAGTTGCTTGAAATGATGTACAACCGAGGTCCCTGATCATTGACGAATAACCCATAGCGTATGAAGATACGGCAGCGCCTAAAGTCGATAAACATCCTGAATGTCGCACGTTTATAGTGGCTTGCACTGAACCCACCAGCAATGCCCGCAAATGCACAAGCAGTTATTGTCATTACCCACTTCCTCGCAGGAGAAAAGTTGACTGGATTCCGCTTGTCTCCATCTTCGAAATCAATCTAAACCTTCACCGTTAGCGCGTGATAAAACCAATAAACCATGCAAGAGACTGACATAAAAGGACTTGTCTTCCATGAGGCTCGGTAAATGGGATATTTGAAAATTTGCGCCCACATATTCCAGAGCTTTTTGGTCCTTTGCTTCGTCCCTGATTGCGGTATTGACCTCTGGTGTTGTTAGAATAGGTGGGTTGACAGGTTCTGCGGCTGGATTGATGGATTTCCTCGATAATACGCAGAAGGCTGGATCTTCTTGGTAGGGAGTCATCGGGAGTTACACGTTTGTGCATGACGGGAAAAAATCTTTCAAGAAACTTAATTATAGTCGAGCCAGATACCAAATATTGAGGCTCTCCTACTGGCAAGTTCATGCAGTATCTGGTGGCAGCCGAGTTTTGTCCATGAGCAGCTAATGTCTCCGAGCCAATCACCTGTTGAATTATGACGCACTCTATCCAAAGGATAAATTCGAGCTGGCATCTCCTTCTGTAAATGGTTGATGGCCATTGAATTTCGAATCCAAGGGAATCGGAAGTGATTGCTCGAGTCCAAATGTTGACAAGGTTCTGGTGCAGACACGATGCACACCTCGGTTGGCTGAGAAACGAGCCAATGACTGGAGAACACATCCACAAATAAAGTCGCAGCGCAAATTTGATCTCTGGCTGTATGTGGGAATCCAAATATTCAAGAGCTAAGGCATGCAGCTATCAGCCACAACTTCAACAAGCACTGACCATCTGGAATCAATGATATGCAAGACTCATCCATAAGGCTATAGTAATTGCGGCCCGGTCAAAAAAGATCTATAATACATGATCATAGATAGAAACATACAATTTCATGGAAACATACAACGACTCCGAGTCGGCATGAGGTGGGTCCATTATAAACAAAAGAATGAGTGAGCCTCTATGCAACCCGCTATTGCTACTACACCAGTAGATGTAGACGACTGTTAATGCATAAAAGAGACATTTAAAATCCCAGAAAGAAAATAATCATAGCTTAACTGCTACCCAAATTCCAATCGAACAGCCATGTCTGTGACAGTGCCCATCACAAGTGACTAGTGACCGGTCGACCAGTTCCAAATAATTCATGTGAGAAAATCATTGTTTGTTGAAGATTAGCAAAAGCTTTAGAATTCCACAAAGCCAAACAACGCGTCCGGGTATGTCGGGCATTGATGTGTCACTACAAGCGCGTCACGGCTTCACATTACCTCAGCAGCGACTTCTTAATAGCCGAAGATGGAGCAGTTTATTAGCCAATTGGACCGGAAGAAAACCAACTTTTACTCTGACAGGTCTCATAGAATGAAAGAGCGTCCATATTCTGTCCAATCTGGCAAGGGTCGGGGCCATGAAGACCTCGGGAGCTCGTTCGCTCCATCCCAACCAAGTCGGCTAGTGCAGGGCGAGGCAACTGCCAGCAAGGTCAAGCCTACCACATCACATCTTGTCGTTAATAGTCGGGAACGGGACTTGTCTGATGACAGTGAAGACGAACTGTTATTGGGCCCGTCACCTGTACACAAACGCGTTGTCCACCACAGTGAAGCGACAGTGTCGATCTCTCAGGAGACCCTTCTCGCTCCAAATGGCCATCCATATCACCCGGATTTTCTCCCAAGTAAAAAGTTGCCCAGTTTCAAGAAGAACAGGAAGGGGTCGCAGTTGAAAGAGATTATTCCAGAAGGGCCGCCCACGTCATCCTTCCCCGACCCAGACGACTCTCAAGAGCTTTTCAGACCAATATCTGACGACCTGCCCCCTCAGGTCTTACCTTCTCAACATACAGCCAAGTTGACAAGAGAGAAAGATGCAAGGAGCAGCAAACGCACAACAGTGCGCCTTTCACCGCCTCCTGCCAACAAGAAGGTATACACGCGACGAAAGCCAGTAGAGAGATCTGTATCCACGAAGCCAGCTTCTCCATCACTGCACTCAGAAGATGAACATTCGAATCCCATCCAACGCCGAATTCCAGGGGCGCGGCTTGTGAAGGCTGGAAGCTCAACCATTCGTGATCAGAGTCCGGAAACAACACCACGTGCCGGCAGACAACCACAGCCATTTCCTTTAGCCAGACTTTCCTCAGCATATAGCGATAGCTCACGCGCTTCTGACGTATGTCCGCCACGGAAGAGTGCCCGAGAGCCCTCAGTAGCGAAGAAAGAGAACGCAAAGGTTCCTACAAACAAACCCAAGGATACAACGAACACGCTGTCGCGTCAAGACACTGCTCCTTTTCCGATGGGCCCTCCTAGGAAGTCAAATTTTCCTGTGAAGCAGTCACTCATGGACCCCAAGGCACCCAAATCCAAACTCTCGTACAAGCCAGCCCTTACTCCCTCAGGCACACTCGACAACTTCCCTCTCCTTTCTCCATTAGCTTCTCCGGTGCAGCCATCCTCAATGAATAAGGGAAAGGAACGTGCACTAGTGCCTCTTCAGCAGGAAGGCGGTATCAATAGACTAGCCATGAGTCATACAGCACAAATCAATGGCGCCTTGCGACCCTTCCCCATGGAGTCACGGGAAGTCAAAACTGGGCCCCATCGTAGCTCTCGATCATCTTCAGGCAGCATAAGGTCCAGGCGCACATCAGACGATAGCGATGCAGAACATGACCGGAAAGTCAAGAGGCACAAGGAACATGATCCAGGGTAAATCTTCTTCGTAGCCACTGCTTCATCTGTCTCACAGCGTTATCAGGCATCTGGCAAGGCTGATCATCGGAGAAGATGACCAGTTGGAAGAGGACTCTAGTACGTCTTTGTTTTCGACATACTTATTCCCGTCTAATGCTTCCTATGTGTAGTTGAATTAGACAGGGTGGTCGATCCTTCTACAGTATGCCCGTACTGTGACGAGCCACTACCATGCAATCCAACTCCGCAACTGAGGAATCTCTTGGCGACTGCGAAGCGGAAGTCGCACGCAGACCCGCGTCCCCGAAATCCTCGTGGACTCAAGGCTCCTCTGGGAGTCTATATCTCAGCTTGTCAACGACATCACTTCGAAACACATATTTTACCTGAGGCTATGGAGAACGGATGGCCGCAAAGTATCGACTTCAAGAAGGTACCCAAGAGAGTCGAGGGGATAAAGAGTATGCTTGAAGCTATAATCGCCGATGCTGACAACTGCAGTGAGGATGAATCTTCTGGAGATGTCGATTCAAGGGATACGCAAGCACGGAGCGTCTTCTGGAGAGAGGTCAAGAAAGAAATCAAGAAACAAGGCAGTCGAACTGTTACTGGTGTAAAGGGCCAGTTTGCAAGTTTCGAGAAGACACAGCCCGGATAGTGAGTGCACTCGAATATCATAAGTATGTAAATACTAAAAAAACGATGCTCTAGCTATGGGGAACTCGGCTCATTAATCATACATCAGACGCTTTATAATCTCTTCCCATTCTCATCATTTAATGCTTCTTCGATAGCTCCTTTCACTCCTGCGGAGTTCATTCAGCGCGTACTGGTTCCCGAGGCTGCAGTCGGGCTTATCATGCAAGACCTTCACCTCGACAAGGATGAAGCAATTGTGACACTCCGTGAGAGTTCACAGTACGGCGTTGCTATGTTCCCTGATACTGGTACTGGTAAGGGCGCCGTATTCGGTGCTGATGATGACGATGAGGGCGTTGCGGATCGCATTGTTATGGAACGTGCCAAAGCCAGGAGGTTGGAGATTGAAGAAGAGGAGAAGATCGAGGAGCAAATGTGGAATGAGGAGCGGGCGAAACGTAGGTCTACAGCAAAGATGGAGAGAAAAGAGAAAGCGCGACAGCGGGCAGAGCAACGGAAGAAATTGAAGGAATCCGAAGGGTACACCTCCCGCGAAGTTAGCGAAGTGAGCGGCGAGTCAGAATCCCAACATAGGCAGCTCAGGAAGACTTCGAAGGCTGGGCTAAAAGCAGCTACGGACTCCGAGACCGACAACATGTCTGTGGATAGTGTTACAAGCCGCAGACCCACACGTTCGAGAACTGGGGCTAGGACAACGTACCGGACTGCTTCTACGAAGTCCGTTACTTCCGACATGCAGATTTCTGATGATAACGCCGTAGAAATTGTGGAGGAAGATCGACAGCTTCAAGTCAGACGGTCCTCCAGGCGTGTGGCCTCTAGTGGCATTCCGCGTCCGAACGATCTCGGCCAAATCTCCGATGCGTCGTCGTCGAAAACTCGTATACGACGATCGAAGACTCTTAAAGGCGATGATCTTGACACAGATATCCACATTGGCGATACACCTATGAAAACCGTTACCGAGATCGACGAAGAATCCACTCCGCGGCCACACTGGTCGAAAGCTCCAACTATAATCCACCCCACTCGAGGGTTATCCGGAGCCATGGCTTCAGATAGGTTTCCTCTTCAAGTTGCTAGATCAAGATCAATAACAAGGTACTTTCCCCGTTCCATTCCTGCTCATTTAAAACCAACCTGTGTCACCTGTGTTTTTTGTCTGCAGTACCACGTCGGAGGTGTGGCGAAAGAATCTCACAGCGGGTAGTTCTGAAGCAGAGGATTCAGATGGCTCGCAGGCGGGTCAACCATCCAAGGGAAATTACCAGTGGTTGCTCAGATCTACATCCTCGTCCTCATCATTATCACCGTAATATTGCACTCTCGCCGACTATACATTGCAGTGCTACATCGCACTAATTTTCGTACTTAGACGCCTACTGATTGGACCAGTCGTATGCAATCACTTAAATACTACCATCAAGGCAAAGCGTTTTCGCCTAACTATACTGAACATTTCCAACATTCGGAACTCTTGGTAGTGTATCGGGTAGTATACTTACATAGTTAAAGTTTTTACTTTACGATAATTTCATATTCACAGGCACCACACAGCCACTCCACTTCAGTGTCCGAGTCGTTTTGAACTTGAACATTCACCGTGAATTGTGACAGAGGCGGCTGACAGGCCAAGTCACTAGTAAGAAGAAATGCTTAATCTCCCCGTCGAACTTCAGCTTCACATCGCCGGCTTCTTGGATGTGAAAACAATACTTTCTATACGCAAGGCATCCGTTTATTTTTTGTGGCGCAGGCGTGAGCTGAAGCCGAGCGTTACAGACATGCACATCATTGTGTCAATTTACTCATGACCGCAGTTTGTGGCTTAGTTTGCTTTCTCGGATGCACCATGTCCTCCCACGGAAGCTTTCTGAAGAGGGCAGTGCGACCCTGTCAAGCTTGCAGTTGGAACACCTACTCAAAACTGCAATGCACGTTGAGCAAACGTGGCTGCTGCCGAGGAATGATTCTTTCCTCGTCGAAGATGGACATGATGACGTAGAAGACCCGGGTACATATATCCGGCATTTAGCCTTCGTCTCTGACCATTATTTACTGTCCTTGGTGTCAGAGGGAAAATTCAACTTGTGGAAAATCGGCGACGTTTTCGCACCTTTCACCGCAGAGATTGTCACTACCTATGCTTCCTCAACATGGTATCCTTGCGCATATCATTTGGATGCAGGGGGATCTGTGCTTGCCATTGCATTGACACATGTTGAAGGGTCAGTACTTCATAGTTTCCATCTGGTTACACGTCTCTAGACCAATGACGTTTACTATCTAGCTTTGCCGTGAGAGTGTTGACCATCTCTCTTAATACTGGTAGTTCCTCGGCAGAATCAGGTTCACCACGACTAGTCACTCAAGGAGAATTTTCAATATCGACACTACAAACCATCAGATCGATTGACGTTGACTTGGAAGTTGCTTTGCTTTCTCACATGATGTCGTCCTTCGACATCGTCAACTGGAGAACTAAAGTTCAAGCTACAGTAGCCCTTCGCGCGAATGATCCTGCCGAAGATATAGTGAGTTTAATTAAATTGAATTTACTCATATAAATGTCCCCTTTGTAGTGGAACCTGATGTGTGCCATGCGGATTTGTGGTCCCTATGTCCTGGTTTTTAGAACTCGCACTATTGAGGCATATCCTCTCCCACCGCATATATCTTCTAAGGTTGAAGCGCGCTCAGACACTCTACCCCTTCTCACATGCAGATTCCCACAAGCGAATTATCATCGTGTATCTCTAGCGAAGAATACATGTATCAAAGACGGTGAATCAGAAATTTATGGGTTACCCGTACTGGCAAACGATCCCCTTCGCGGAATGTTTCATTTCCATGTGAAATTAACAGTGCGCCCTTTACTATCGTTGTCGATCTCGCTTCTGGGGGTCCGACCCATGACGATCGCTTCAGCCGCGCCGCTGCCCGAAGGTCTAGCGGGGCCTCCGACCCTGTTTGGAGTTCCACGGGATACAGGAATGTTCGTATCAGCGTGGGCATTGGGATATTATGGGAGACGTGGAGTCTGGGTAGGGAGGTCGAGGACCAACACGAACCGTAGCATCGTGGCATTCACGAGTCGTCGTGACGTTAGCAATGCGATAGAAGGAGAAAGAATGAGGAGTGATGACTCACTGCAGTCAAACGAGAACTCGCGGGGCCCAATGCTGATTGACGGTAAACTGGTTCAGAATAGATCATCGTATGATTTACGAGGTTAGTCTTGATGACCTTTGATTGCACAGCCGGGACTGATGGTAAGTCGGAAGATGACATTACAGTGTGCGCTGTCTCGGATATTACAGGGAGGGTAGCTCTTGGAGCTAGGGGGGGATCAATAGTTATAATATGAATCTCAAATTTACCTCTTGTTTTTGCACATCATGTCATATCTGAGCCCGGCAACACGCAGCCATAATGTTCTCGTAGCAAATGGCGGGTGCTACGGCTACATCCACTTTTACTCATCATGTCCAGAAAGTGGATCGTTGTCGTGGCGTCATATACAATCACGTCAGGGTCGGGCCAACCAGAGGATCACAAAGTGGCAAAGTTCAAATTGGCTGTTCACTGTTCAGTCAACCCTGGATTGCCTTGTCACTATCATTGACTAAGTATAACGGCTACCTATACGATAGTCGTTCCTTGTAAAGTTGTAATCTTACGATGGTCCGGGCCCACATTCCATACACAGCCACTCCTCGTCTTGCCAGCGTATCTGAGCGTAACAGTTCACCAGTGCCAGCAGGCCACGCCACTTGGCGAGATGCTTCATCTCCCCGTCGAACTTCAGCTTCACATCGCCAGCTTCTTGGATGTGGAAACAATACTTTCTCTCCGCAAGGTATCCGTGTTTTTCCTTGTATGCGCAAACGCGAGCTGAGCCAAGCATTGCAGACACGCACATCATTGTCGCAATTCACCCATGACCGCAATTTATGGCTCAATTTACTTTCTCAGATGCATCATGTCCTCCCGCAACCACTTTCTGAGGTGGACAGTGCTACGCTGTCGAGCTTGCAGTTGGAACACCTGCTCAAAACTGCAATGCATGTCGAGCGAAACTGGCTGCTGCCGAGGAAGGATTCCTTCCTAGTTGACGATACAAATACTTGTATCCGACAGTTAGCCTTTATCACTGACCACTTCTTACTGTCTTTGGCGGCCGGGGGACGGTTCAATTTGTGGAAAATTGGCGATGTTTTCTCGCCCTTCGCCACAGAGCTTGTCACCATTTATGATTGCTCATCATGGCATCCCTGTGCATATCATTTAGATGCAGCTGCATCTGTGCTCGCCATTGCATTGACACATGTTGGAGGGTCAGTTTCTGATGTCCATCCGATTGTATGTCTCTAACAGCAATGACTTTTACTTTCTAGCTTTGCTGCGAAAGTGTTGACAATCTCTCTCAATTCTAGTAGTTCCTCAGAATCAGGTTCACCACGAATAACCACTCGAGGAGAATTTTCAATACCAACACTACAAGCCATCACAGCGATCGACGTCGACTTGGAGATTGCTTTGCTTTCTAATATGATGATGTCCTTCGACATTGTGAATTGGAAAACTAAAGCTCAAGCTACAGTGGCCCTCGCTGATGATCTTGGCGAAACTTTAGTGAGTTTAATCAAAATAGAGTCTATTCATATAAATGTGTGCCTCCTTTCTAGCCGAACACAGTGAGCGCCATGAGGATTTGTGGACCGTACGTCCTGGTTTTTCGAGTGCTCGGTGTTGAGGCATATCCTCTCCCCTCGCATATATCTCCTGAAGTCGGGGTGCGCTCAGATGATCTACCCCTGCTCAAATGCAGATTCCAACAAGCGTATTATCATCGCGTGTGTCTGGCGAAGAGTACGTGTATTAAAGACGACGATTCGGAAAATTATGGGATACCCGTGCTCGCAAACGATCCCCTTCATGGGATATTTCATTTCCATGTGAAGTTAACGGTGCGCCCTTTACCGTCGCTCTCGGTGACGCCGCTGGGAGTCCGTCCCATGACAATTGCTCCACCACGATTGGTCGTGTCGCAACTGCCTGAAGGTCTACCATTGGTGCCTCCAGGTCTGTTTGGAATTGCGTGGGATACAAGGACATTCGCATCAGCGTGTGCACTGGGAGATCATGGGAGACGTGGGGTTTGGGTAGGAAGCTCAAGGACCAGCACGAACCGTAGCATCGTGGCATTCACGAGCCCGGGTGACGTTGACAATGCGATAGGAGGAGACCAACTCTGGAGTAATGACTCGTTAAAGGTGTACGATGTCGCAGGAAGTTCAATGCTAATTGACGGTCGAGTAGTCGACAATATACCATCGGATGACTTCCGAGGTCAGTCTTGATAAGCTTTGATTGTAGAGCAGGGACTGATGATGAGCCGGAAGATGACATTACCGTGTGCACGGTCTCGGACACCACAGGGAGAATAGCTCTTGGAGCTAGGGGAGGAGCAATAATCATCATATGAACTTCTTGCTCCTCTCAAGTACGATGAACCCGACAGCGTTGTAAGACTTCCAATATATGTCCTATGCGCCAAAGCGCAAAGCATATTGTTCATGTGATATTAATTTCTTACTTCAGTTTGCCGTCTTCGCTGTAACAAAACTTTTTTTACCATCACAATCCGCATTGTTAGAACGCACGACGTACTCCTACACGCTAGAATACTATTAAAATCGCACCATTGAATATTGCTATCATTTCTATAGATTGTGTCATGTCGCTGTGTCGCATGAAATCAAGTTATACATGGCACGATAAATAATGAAGTACACGAGCATGGCGTTCCAAGTTTATGCCGCCAGTTCCGAGCTAAGATATGAGCCGCTTTGACTGGGAGCCTTGCGTTGATTTTTCAGTCTCAGAGCTAAGGGCCTGGGTCCAACTTGAATGGCATCGAACGTCGTCAAGTCCATCTCCATAGTAGATTGCCGCTCTGCGATGAATGACCTCATGTTTAAGTTTGCAAGGAGGGTGTTACAGTACACAGAGCAGATGGAAATGTCAAAGAGAGCGTAGAAGATGGTTCCATCCATGGCCACGAACTAATTGTCAGGTATCTGCGGTCAGTTCGGTTGACTTGACTAAAAAGGAGGCTCACTAGGACTAAATCGCATATAGCATACGCTGTTGACCAGACCATATTTAGGACAGCCAGGAGCATGAGTCGCTGGATAATTCTCATCGTGCTGGGGAAAGTAATCGCATAAGCGCGAAGTGATTATATGGGGAGAGCAAGAACCTTCGAACTCTGGTTCGTTCTTTATGACGACGCAATAGCACAAGCGAAAACATTGCAATTGCTATGTCAATGAAGAGGGAAACAGCAAGATAGGCTATTCCGAGATCCTTCGGATGATACTTTAGTGATACAGTCTTCATTCAAAACGAAGAGGGTTACTCTTGGTAGAGGCGCCCAGACGTATGACTGTTCGCCAGACTGACAACTTTGAAGGGAACATTAGAACTAAAGATAAAAACAAGAGCAGAGGTAGCCAGATCCTCACGTTTTGACGACGATAACTATCAAAGCTTGTTAGCAAAGTAAAATCTGGACGAAGAGTAAAATCTCACTTAGAGCAGTAACAATTTGAGATATCGCCAAGGGAGCCTGGATAAGTGGTATAACTATAAAGCCACCAAGAAGCGGTCGGTTAATTATACTTACCCACAAAATGATCATCATCTTATCTCCGCTGACTGCACAAATACGTCAAAGAAGCAGGTGAGAAAGATACGGAGACTAACGTTGACATATTCTAAAGACAAAAAATGCCTGGACGGTAACCGTGGCTGTGGCCTATAGCACAATAAAGTAAGCTCATGGATAAAAGAAATAAACTCGAGCCTACGGTAAAAACAAGTTGCGCCTAGCAAACGCAACGAATCAGTCTCCGAAAATATGAATGGGCATGCTGCTCACAACATATGGACTAGATGAGGAAGTGTGATACTCGATATCAATGAATCAGAAATAACAATCAGTGGAGGAGGTACCTACGTATCGATGCGCAACAGAGACATATAGTCGCCAAAATTTTGGATCATGTAGGCCCAACCTATGGTAAGTATAAGTAATCTGGGAGACTTGAAAAACATCAGGAACCGACCTCCATAGACGATAAGATATGTTTGCGCCGTGCTGACCATCCTGAGTAGAAGTCAAACATGACTGGAATAACTTGCAGATGCATGTCACCATATAAATACGACCTATAGAAATGTCAGGAGCGGCCTCGGTAGTGAGACTATCTGACCGACCAAAAATTTGAGTAATTTATTGTCACGTTCAGAACTAGTGTAACAAATGTTAATCGGGAGATAACCAAAGAATTCCAAGTATACTTTGCAAAGTACCAAAGTCTGTTTCGCCAGTATCTGAGTGAAATAAAAATCCCATGCTGATTGTCTACTCACGTTTGTAAAGTCAGCATAGCCCAAAAAGCAACACAGATCAGCGAAGTCATGTACAAAACGCCATAGGTTGTCGTGGCCAGAGAACGGGACGCCAGTAAAAGAGGCGTGGACATAGCGTCCATGATGAAGAGAGCGTTGAGCCGCCGACGCTTGCTGGAGGGTTCATAAATGACCGAGAAGCTGTGTGTGTTCAAGTTATTTTTGAGACCTTGATGATCAATCGGTTCCACACAATTTTTGGAGACAAACGAAGTTCAGATCTGAACTCAGGACATGAAAAGAAATCTAAAAACAGTGGTCCCAGTGCCGAGGTTAATTTTGGCATCTTGCACAGTGCCAAGGTTATTTTGGGCGTCTTGCAAGCGCATAATTCCCATACATTGTAGGCCAAACAACTTACATAAGGTTGAAACGTTGCAACTCTCATTGAAGGTTCCCTCACTTTATCACGCTTTCAACATTGTGCTACACGAAACTCAACCCATCCATCACCCTAGACTTCCAGCTTCTACATAAAGTGTGCTTCCCCACTGCTCCGAGATCTTTCGGCCAATCACGGGAGGGAAGTTACGGTTTTGTTTGGAGATAATACTAGCTCATCAGCAAAACATCTCCTTTTTTCTGTCCTTATATTACTTAAGAAAGTCACCAAAGCCGCCAAATGCCACTAAGGCACCTAAGGAAAATAAGCAGCGATAAGAATTGAGGCCTTCCACGCCCTTTTAATATATTCCAACCAAAAAAAAAATGGAAATTCCAACATTGGGTGGGCGCCGTCGGGGCATCGTGACAACCAGTAAGGTGTGTGGACGGTCACCTCAATGAATCAGATCATCTTTTTCCTACATTGCCTCCAGTCTAACCCAATCTTTTTTTGGAATCATAATCAGCTTAACAAAAGCTGTCGATTGCGCATTTTTCGGGGATTTTTCGGGCCATTGTTTGCTCCCGCCAGGTTTTTGGCCCCCCAAAAATTATGTAAAATCAACTTTGAAGAAAATCGGTTCGTACAAATGTAAATAGCGAAGCATAAATACGACTTGTACACTATTTAGATCACTTTCATCTCAAAGCTACTGTCAGAAAAATTCATCGTTCAAATCTGATGTGTTTGGTTGTCCGCAACTGTACCTAGAAGTCAATAACTTCGTCGCAGTTCAAGGCTGCAGCGGCGCACCACTCCTGGAATAGACTGGTGCCCGGGCCTGGCAAGTCATATTGGGGACCACGATGTCATTGTCACCGGGTCCCGTGTATCAGTGATAGAGGCACTACTGCAGTTGTTCGCACTTTTTTAAAAGCCCACCGCATTGTTAGAACGTACAGCGTATTCCTACGCGCTAAATACTAGAACCGCACCATTGAATGTTGCTATCATTTCTATAGATTGTGTCATGTCGCTGCGTCACGTAGAATCAAGTCAATCATGGCACGATAAATAATGATGTACATGAGCATGGCGTTCCAAGGTTATACCGCCAGTTCCGAGCTAATACGCGAGCCGCTTTGACTGGGACCCTTGAGTCCATTTTTCAGTGTCAGAGCTAAGGGCTGATGTCCAACTTGAATGGCATCAAACGTCGTCAAGTCCATCTCCACAGTAGATGGCCGCTCTGCGATGAATGACCTCACGTTCAAGTTTGCAAGGAGGGTGTTACAGTACACAGAGCAGATGGAAATGTCAAAGAGAGCGTAGAAGATGGTTTCATCTATGGCCACGAACTGATTGTCAGGTATCTGCGGTCAGTTCAGTGACTTGACTGAAAGGAAGGAGGCTCACTAGGACTAAATCGCAAATAGCATACGCTGTTGACCAGACCATATTCACGACAGCCAGGAGCATGAGTCGCTGGATAATTTTCATTGTGCTGGGAAAAGTAATCGCATAAGCGCGAAGTGGTTATATGGGGAGAGTAAGAAGAACCTTCGAACTCTGGTTTGCTCCTTATGACGACGCAATAGTACAAGCAGAGACATCGCAATCGCTATGTCAATGAATAGGGAGACCGCAAGATAGGCGACTCCGAGATCCTTCGGACGATACTTTAGCGATGCAGTCTTCATTTAAAACGAATAGGGTTACTTTTGGTAGAGGCGCCCAGACGTATGACCCTTCACCAGACTGACAACTTTGAAGGGAACATAAGAATTGGAGGTAAAACAAGAGCAGAGGTAGCCAGATTCTCACGTTTTGATGACGATAACTATCAAAGCTTGTTAGTAAAGTAAAATTTGGATGAAGAGTAAAATCTTACTCAAAGCAGCAACTATTTGAAATATTGCCAAGGGAGCCTGGATTTGAAGTAGTATAATTATAAAGCCACCAAGAAGCGTTAATTATACTTACCCACAAAATGATCACCATCTTATCTCCGCTGACTGTCCAAATACGTCAAAGAAGCAGATGAGAATGGTACGGAGACTTACGTCGACGTATCCTGAAGACAAAAAATGCCTGGACGGTAACCGTGGCTGTGGCCTATAGCACAATAAAGTAAGCTCATGGACAAAAGAGATAAACTCGAGCCTACGGTAAAAACAAGTTGCGCCTAGCAAATATGATGAATCAGTCTCCGAAAATAGTCAATGGGCATGATGCTCACAGCATATGGACTAGATAAGGAAGTGTGATCCTCGATATCAGTGAATCAAATAACAATCAGTAGAGGAGGTACCTACGTATTGATATACAGAAGAAACGCATAGTCGCCAAAATTTTGGATCATGTAGGCCCAACCTATGGGTAGTTTAAGTGGTCTGGGAGACTTGAAAAACATCAGGAGCCGACCTCCATAGACGATAAAATATGTCTGCGCCGTGCTGACCATCCTGAGCAAAAGTCAAAACATGACCGGAATAAGTTGCAGATGCATGTCACCATATAAATATGACCTATAGAAACGTCAGGAGCGGCCTCGGTAGTGAGACTATCTGACCGACCAAAAATTTGAGTGATTTGCTGTCACGTTCATAACTAATGTAATAAGCATCAATCGGGAGATAATCAAAGAATTCCAAGTATACTTTGCAAAGTACCAAAACCTGTTTCGCGGATATCTGAGTAAAATATAGATCCCACGTTGATTGTCTACTCACGTTTGTAAAGTCAGCATAGCCCAAAAGGCAACACAGATCAGTGAAGTCATGTAAAAAACGCCATATGTTGTGGTGGCCTGGAGAGAACGGGATGCCAGTAAAAGAGGCGTGGACACTGCGTCCATGGTGAAGAAAGAGTTGAGCTACCAGCGCTTGCTGGAGCCTGGAGGGTTCATAAATGACAAAGAAGCTGTGTTATTATTGAAACCAGTAATCGGCTCTACCTAGAAGTCAACGACATCATCGCAGTTTAAAGGCCGCAGCGGTGCACCACTTGTGGCATAGACTGGTGCCTTGCAAGCCATATAAGTGAATTTAGAGACCACGATGTAATTGCCATCGGATCCCGTGTGTCAGTAATCAGTAGCAGCACTACCGCAGTTGTTCGCACTTTTTTAAAATCCATAATTTTTGAAGTCGTACAGATGCGCATTGCGAACTGACCAGCAATTGATAAACATTTTGTCATGACCTTTACATTAGTCAGCAAATACCCTTCGATCATTGATATTTTTGGTAGAATTGGTACTGTCTAGTTAGCATGTTACAGTCGACGTCGCACACAAGCGTTATCAGACGTGCAACTCATAATTTGAATCACAGTCTCCACCGGACTCGTAGCTCTGCGCTGTCTACGCAAGCAGACCTTGTCAAGCAATCTCTCCGCGAGCTTTTGCGAGAAACAGCGCAGCCCGTCGCAGTCGTCACGTCTACTCTACCACTGGCAGACCACGAATCTGCACAGCGCAAACATTCATCCTCGCAAAGCCAGAAACAAGTACCATCCATCTTCCATGGCGCCACATTGTCCTCCTTCACGTCTATCGCACTCGATCCTCATCCTCTCGTCGCGTTCTCCCTTCGCGTACCGTCTCGGATGGCTCTGGCTCTGAATGCCCGTGCAGCAAAGCACAACCCGCAGACGCAGACGTCGCCTAACATGGTCATCAACATCCTCTCCGCTGCGCAACCCAAAATCGCACGAATATTCTCCCGTCCAGACCTGCACCCCTCTCCATTCGCGGATTCCGAGGTACATTGGATGCCGTCTGCGGAGGGTATCCCGGTTATCAAAGGTGCTTTAGGTGCGCTGTCTTGCACTGTCATCGGACGGTCGTTGCCCTTGAGTGATACCCGGTGGATGCATTCGAGCATGGAGGAGTGGGGAACGGAGGTGGAGCAGGTAGAGGGCGTTAGTGGGTTGGCTTCAGAGCTATTCATTGCGCGCGTTTTGAAGGTAGAAAACATTCAAGAGCCCGAGAGTCAGCTTGAGAACGATGAGTTACGGACGTTACCTTTACTCTACCACCAACGCAAGTATGTTACCGTAGGCAAGATACCAAGTTCCTGATGAAGCTCTCGGAAAATAAATCATTTTAATACCTATGGTATATCATCAACTGGAAATACATCAGGTTTGGTCTCTGTAATAAAATAAATAATGGTGTCGCAAGTCTTAAAGGTTCATGCTAGAGAACAATGCTCCAAGATTCACCCAGCATCGACCACATTGTTCCATATATTTGTCCACCGTTTTCGACATCGTCCTGAGAAATTCGTGGTTCTTCACTATAATAGCCTCGATTTCCTCTGCATCCAAAAACGTCAGACATGCCTCCTGATCGATGAGCTGCATTAACGAATGCTCACCCTTCCTTGCGTTGCCCTGCGCCGCCTTTGAGATTTTCTCCATGTCAAACAGCGTCGCAAAATAGCGGAGCTGCGTGTACAGTTCCGTGTCCCCATACTTGAACTGCACTCTGCCTTTACAGCCTCCTGGAGCGCCGCATCGCCAGCCGTACATGCGCATCGAGCGCGTCTCGTACCCGCACGCTGGATCGTCACAGACGACCCACCCTTCGTAGTACTTCGCCACAACCGACCGAATTTGCACTTCTAGCTGCGTTTGTATGCTTGCCGCACCCAGTGTCAAATTGCACGCGGGGCATGTCGGTCCGGAGGACAATAGGATGGACGCCTGATTCATACTCATATCAGCTGAATAAACTCAACAAAGGGTATTGAGGCACGTACATCCCGATCATAGACTGGGGAAAATGCCATCTGTCCCTCGCATCCGCGGCAGCGTACTAAAAACGGAGCCACGTCGCGGAATTTCTCTGTGTCAGGGACGAGGGAGTCTAGCGTTGTGAGGGCTGATCCAGTACTAGCGCTTCCACCGGTGCGATAACGTCCGGGGTCCAGTCCTTTTGGAGATAGTGAGTTCAGGTCAACAGAAGTGAATCAATACTAACCAAGACACTCCGCAAGGCGTGCCCTGTCTGTTCCTTCAATAGGTTCACACAACCGCTCTATCGGCGGCAAGACCTGGTTCGCAAGGTAGTGCTGATAGTCCACAACGAGTTCCCCAGCTGCTTTCTTGATCTCGTCTGGATGCTTGGCACGATCTGCTTGCGCGGTCTTCGTTGTCTCCTCACCAGGTGCCACGCAGAATATGTAGGATATAACGTCACCGTTGCGTGCGCTTCCACCCTTTGCTTTCAGCCTCAGAGCAACTTGTACGTGAGGCTGGCTTTTGGCGTCGGGGTAGTCCTCTGGGTTCTTGCCCAGACGCTGAATTACGCACGAGGTGAGACAAGACGCATGAAAGGAGTTTTCAGGGTACCTTGAATATAATAAAGTCATCCAATTTAATCTTTCCGCCGCGAACATTTTCGCCAATGACTGTTAGATACTCGTGGATGTTCTCCACCACAACTTCCGTTGGTTCGCCAGACAAGATTTGTTCTAAGACATATCTATGAGGTGAACAGTTCGGGTTGAGCGTAATAAGCACAGATGCAACGTTCAACTTACTGAGAAACGTTCTTAGATAAAGCGCAGTATTCTCGGCGTTTCATATCCAGACCTTTAACCTCTGTAGTCGTCCGTGTTCCCTCTTCCACCTTTAGGGCTGCATATTTCTTTTTCTGCAGGAGTAAGAGGCGCGCGAAGACCCCGTCAAGGTCTATCTCGAGAAGCTTATATCGGTCGTTGACGGCTTTCTTGAACTCGGCAGAGATTTTGAGCGCCTCAGAAAGCTCTGTGACGTTGGAGTTAACGAACACTGAGTCAGTATCGCCATAAACGACCTGCAATGGGTCAGAGAAATCGCTTCGACAGGGACTGGATGTATTCTTACGTCTAACTGTAAGCTCTCAGCGAGCTCTCTTGTTTGTGTCAGGATCTCGCGACCCTTGAAAGTAGTTAGGGCAGCCAGGGGCTTGGCGTAGAACCGCGAGTACTCGAAACCGAGACAGCCGTACATACTGTTCGCCGTCAGTTTCAGCGCCTGTTGCTTGATGTCATACTGTGATGAAAGTAAGTGTAAGCAAATGGTAATCGAGATGGCATCAACGGCAAACCTGCAGTAGCTTTGCGTGTGATATCGAACGATCCTTCATGAGGGACTTCACCTGACGCCGCCGGTTGACAAGGGTTGCGATAAGTCGTGGAAGGACTCCCTGTGGTACCTCAGATGGCGGTGGGTCTGGTATTTTGTCATCCTCTTCCTGCATTTCAGGTGTCAGCACCAAAACAGCGACCGAAGTTTAGTCACTTGCATCATCTGGCAAGCGCTCGACGGTAGTAAAGTCGATGTTATACTCCTGGATGATACTCGGATACAGAGAGTTGAAATCCATGACGAGGATATATTTGTCCCAAAGTCCACGCTTCGGCTCGAACACGAGACCACCCTTGTATTTGTCTCGTTTACTCTTACTCGACTTACCACCACCGCCACCACCCTCACCGTCCGCATCGTCTGCTTCAGGCTCTGGTTTACGTATTTTCTTGCCGTAGGTCTTGTCAGGACAGATGTACTTCAGGCGGTGGAACTCGTGCAGAAGAATGTACTCGTTCCGCTCAGCCCGGCCACCATTCAGTGTTTTGTTCCTGAAACCGGGTTCTAAGAAATTGCAAATTATCAATCGAAGGAACTCACCATGAATTGCCAGCGAGGTTTGTGAGTTGCCGCGTTAGAGGCAGGACCTGCACCTTCGATGCGATGGCCATTTGGTAATGAGCGTCGAGCTCACAATGCCGTACGAATGTCATGAGCATGTCTGGGGACGACACACTGCCGTCGAAGTACGACGCTGTGTCATCTGGATCGATGTCCTGCCTATCAGACTTCAGATGAGTTTTGCACATCTCTGTGAGAGACCACGTGGTCGAGGCGATCATGCTCTGACGGTGCAATGAGTTAATGAGTTATTGCGTAGTCGAAGTTGATTCGTAAACCTACCCGTGCGCCATCGCTGGCGAGATCACAGAGCAGGCGCCCAGTCAAAAAGCGCATGTTCGTGCCCTGCCGTCCGATAAGTGGCCACTTCGCACGCCTGAACCTCCCGAGGCGCGACCAGTGCTCCGCCTTAAGGTCCTTCATTCTGCCAAGGAGTACATCAAGGGAGACACCGAGGAAGTCGTGACCAACAATAACGTCGGGGTCTGCTTTGTGCAGCGTGACTATAACGGACATCCGGTCAGCGTAAGCAACTAGTTCATCTGAAGGAGAACGCTACCTAGCAAGCTATTGAGGAGCATCCGCTCGTTCTTCATTGGTGATATCATGCCCCTCCCATTTGATCGCGCCTGCACTTCAAAGTTTGCAGGGAAGCGGTCGAGTGGCCGAACTAGCGTGTGCACAGAGCACGGAAGTTGCTCTGGGGGAGTTGGATCATCAAGTTGAACTAGATATATGTCGTCAGTCAGCATTTCTTTTTCAGACGAGACTTGAGCAAAATTGACCATCTCGCCATATGCGGCCAGTGACACAGACAACTTCCCGCTTGTTCTCGCGGTGATTAACAACAGTGCGTACTGCAAGACTCATTATTGTCAGAGGGGGATGCTCTGGAGCACTATCTCCCATGGGTGTCACGTCCTTGGGATCTGAGACACTAGCCTCGAGCTTGCACCATGAGATCTATATAAAAATATGGTCTGATGGGGTAGTTGGGGGATCTTAGGTGGAAGCACTCACGCCTTTATTCTCGACAACCGCATTGGTTATGGTAAGCCAACACGGGCCCATAATCTTACGCTTGAGCACGAAAAGCTCAAATGCACTGGTGCTCGTCCCAAATATCCGAGCAATATTAGGCGAACAAGCATTCATAGGGACCTGGGGCTCTGTTCGTGCACAGTGAGCATCTCGTAAAAGCTCAGTACCTGAGGTATACCTTCAAAAGAGTACAAGACTTTCATCCATTCACCTTCCTTTGGAACGTCCCTCTCATCAAACGCATAGTTTCTTCGAACCCATCTCCCCTTCCACCCCTTGATCCCCAGTTTCTTTCGTATCCGCTCAAAATCTTCATATACATCCGATTTACTAGGCACGACATCGGTCTCATGCATTACATACTCGCCATCTTCAGTCTCCTCTTGTTCAATACGCAAAGGGCGTGGGAGCATGAACAAGTTGCGCTGAAGCCCCTCGATGGCGAGACAAGCGGAGACCCAACTCGAGGAGGTTTTGTCCTTGACTTTACCAGTGAGGAAGAGCTTGCCATTGTGCTCGAGATAGTCTAGCCAAAAGAAACGAAGAGTGCCATCAGGCTCGAGGGCGTCGACAGAGGATCTAGAAGTTGACGAGGAAGAGCCGGAACCTAGCGTTTCATCGGAAGTAACTGCAAGGGAGTCATAGACAGACAGCCAGGTTGGCGCTGGAAGCGGTTTTGCATTGATTTCCGCCGATGCACCACTAACTTTGGGCTTAGCTTCCAGGTCGGGCAGGTTTAACTTGATCTTCGTGGCAGGAACGCCAAGATCTTCATCGTCGACATCCATAAAAGCATCCATATCCACGTCCTCAAAGTCCATTGAAGTGTCAAAACCGTCTTCCGACCCACTATGAACACCCAACTTGCCCATTCGCTCGATCGCAGGAGTGATTCCGGCGGTAGTCACACGGGGCTTCTTCTTGGGGCTCATCATAGCTGCGATGTCGTCTTCGAAGTCGCTCGATGGTAGATTTGAGGCAGCGTCATCCGTGGTGCCATCGGGAGACGCGTTACGTTGGGTGCGGGTTCTTTGAAGTGCGGGTGATGAAGAGAAATCGCACTTTGTATCCTCGTAATCTGACAACGGAGACGGTTTTCGTTTCTTTAGCCTCCTTGGAACTGGAGCTGGAGCTGGGATGGTATCTAGACCTCCCAGAAGATTGGCCATAAAGTCTTCCTCCTGCTCTGCGGAGACAGCTGGGCGATACATGCCGATAGAGGGTTTGGCTGCCACTGGCAGTTCCTTGGGCTTCGCTTTAGGCTTGGATGGAACATTCTTGCCCTTCTTCACTGTTTGGAGTCAGATGTGACTAGATAAATATGAATTGCATACTCACCTTTCTTCTTCTTTGTCTCGTACTCATCGTAGTCTTCTTCGTCATTCTCCGCACCTGTCCAGTCATCCATCCCATTGTCCATGTAACCGCCCACACCATCATCTACGACAAAGTCATCTCTCTGCAGCCTCCCCTTCACAATACTCTTATACTGATCATCGGTGACCTCATCATAGATTTTGACATCCTCCTGAACCTGTGGACACACGTTCTAGCACCAAATCAAGCAAACCACAATGATTTCGCACCTTCCACTCGCGTGCGCCTCCCTCACGAGTTCGTTTTAGTTCTGCAAGAGCAGCAAGCTTATCTGCACGCTTTCTGTCTGACATTGCCTCCGGATCGCGTTCGGCGGCAAGCTCGACTGTTTGCTGGTTTCTCTGAGCACTATGTAGAATGCACGCCACAAGCGCGTGTCTTGCAATTGACACGCTTTCTGACTCCGCTCCAAACGCGTCGCGTCACGCGTCACGATCAGATATCGGCTACTTCTAAGTAGTTTTCGTTAATAAGAACTTAGCACATACGGGTTTGGTACTGGAACCAGGAAGACGAACCCCAATAATGCGATTCCCCTCTGCGACACCGAAGAGTCTTGCCATACACTGACAAAACATTACTGATATCTAGCAATAGGTCAAAGTGGGCAGCGGCTCTCACATCGCGCACAATGAAGATTAATGAGATCTGCCTTGAAAAATAGGTTAGATTTCAGATATCTGAGGACAGGACACCTTGTACCAAAGATTCTCAGGCAGAGTTCTTGCGGCGAATCGCCATACCGACGACTCTGAGTGCAGCAGAGTGCGCGGTAAGATTTTGACACGAGATGCCTACTTATATTTTATCTAGATATGAGCCAGGCATGCCTTTGATGCCTCTTTGTGGTCTGTCATTACTACCTTCTACCTCAATTCCGGTTGCATCCGGTATATATGCTTCAAAGTCTTCCCAGTTTTCAACTTTGTGCAATCTACGATAGCACAAGGGAGGCCGCGCTGTCATATGTGCGCGTCGAAAAACTGCTGAGTACCTTTTCGGAGATCTTCAGTAAGCTGTGCTGCAGCCATGGTCTGGTGTATATAAATTTCCAAGTGAGCGCTGCGGTCCCGTACAAGGTGTAAGTCTGCTACTAAGTGCGCAGCGAGAAGTTGAGAACTGTGCGAGCTCCAGGGGAAGAGGATGATCCTGGTGGATGGGATGGAGGTTAATTTGCTGAAGTTATGGTAAAGACATATCTATGAACTATGCAAACGAGTGGCACCTCAAAGCATGCAAAGGGATTCCGAGTAGCATTCCTTACAGCCAAGATTAGTACGCATTTATTGAATTTCTCCCTTAACTGAGTTTGAGTGGTGGTCGTATTTGCGGAGGATCCTCGACATGTGGCGGCTTTACAGCCTCACAATAATAAGTTCCGAGAAGCAGGGTTGATGAATTTGGTTTCCTGCACTTCCTGTCATTTTGAGGAACATGAAGGTGGCCTCGTTGAAGGGTTCAATTCACTCATTCATTGAGTGTATACTAATCATACTTCGTAAGGAAGGAACGGCCGCGGCCATCTGACCAGCTGAGAACTGCCATTCTAGACGGACGGCAGCCTAGTAGGAAAGAGCGGCTATCTTCGTTCGTCCATGACCGTTTGAATAGCGTCAGTTTGCACAGCTATTCGCGCAATATGTCCAGGGGACCCGAAATTGAGTCAGTGTTACGCCACCTTGGGGTTCCCGCTGCTGTTCGGTAGAATCGCGAT
Organism: Rhizopogon roseolus; assembly: GCA_930272055.1. Taxonomy (NCBI): domain Eukaryota; kingdom Fungi; phylum Basidiomycota; class Agaricomycetes; order Boletales; family Rhizopogonaceae; genus Rhizopogon; species Rhizopogon roseolus. The sequence goes on from CAKNEV010000063.1 coordinate 39,754, forward strand.
ACAACTTTCCGCAGCCCGCATGGGCCGAAGAATCGGGCAGACACAACATGCCGCAAAATTCCGCTCCTAGGATTTCCAGGCCTTCGTGATACTTCCCAATGTGACAATGAGGCTAACTTAAACAGATAGTGCTAAGGTTTACCGTAGATTGAGGCCACAACAAGTAGCCAGGAAATAACATTAGCTCAATGGGCAACTTCAAGATCAATTACCGCTCCTCTCCTTCCAGTGATCCGGATCCCGAGTACCTTCTAATCTTCCATAGTTAGCATTATAGAAGGAAGACAATAGACGTTGAACAAACTCACATGTGACATTGGTTCCGAGTATGCAGATCATCCGATGGCATCGCTAGACCGTAACGTATAGCAATTAATAATTGATAATAGATGATGTAGTGCGCGAAGAACGCTATAGTACCTTCTGGCTTCATGGCACAGAGCACATTCTCGCCGCGTTTGCCCAGATTGCAAATGAATAAAATCTTCTTTACTTAGTAATGGCATAAAAATGGGAGCTCAAGACCTTCTCCTGTGCACAACACTAGGCTTCCGTACAAGAATCCTTGTAGTGGTTTGTCTTCAGCTTGAAGCTGTAGGAAAAAATTAATGATTTGGTTTAAAGTTGAATAACGTAAGTTTAACACGTTCCTTTTTTTCAAGTTATTCAAACTCCGACAAGAGTCGCGGAGACTGAAAACTCACGGCACACGCTCAAACAAATATTGGCTTTCAAGTTGCCGCTGCCCGCAAGACGAGCATGAACAAGATGTTATCCTCAAAACTACTTCGTAGCATTAGCCCTATGCTCATACCACATAGCGCACACGCTAGGCTATCTGTCAAATTGACATGTCGAAAAACTTCAAGAACATCGTGTCTGTCCTTGGGAACCATCCGGTCAAATTCGTCCTTGCACCCGTCCAAATCGTGCGCAAAGCCTTTGGTTTCACCTTCTTCTGGCTCTTCGGAACAGAATAAGGGCGATGATTATCCGATACAAGAGGCTCGCTTAGGCATTGTTTTTACCTGTACCGCGGAAGCGTGCTCGCATCGTTCTTCACACACCTTTACCAAGCGTGCATACGAACGTGGAATTGTCATAGTCCAATGCCCCGGATGTAAAAATAGGTGCGGATTCATATTGATCTTGCTACTGCCGGATCTCATTCACCCCATCAGGCATCTCATTGCTGATAATCTCGGTTGGTTTAAGGATAGCATGGAAGAAGGAAATCTCAGGAATGTTGAGGATATCCTTCGCGTTCGCGGCGAAAGTGTTCAAAAAGGCACTTTGGACATGAACGGTGTGGTCGAATTTGCTGATGGGAATGGTAGGGGGTAGATGATAACACTCTTGAGTCGGTGTGTTCTTGCAGCACTGGCTGACGGCTTGAGTGTGCTCCTTGTTTTTGACGCACAGCACGATACTAACTTAACTTAATGCTGAGACTCGGCTTATTAATACCAACCTGTGCGGTCCTTCATCCTTCACATTTGAACAATTGCAAGAGTGATATTCGCCACCGATCCATGTATGCTCCTGTTAATTCAACGGAGAGTCCAAATGCCGGAGCTTTGTGAGTCAGGCAGCTCCTTTAGTTGTTGCACCCTGTACGCTTGTCTTCGTTCCCACCATTTTCACGTCACAATTTAACACAATGCTGACATTCATTGACCCATAAATCTTCGCACTATGCTTGACACGGCTATATAATCCTTTTACAGCCGGATTTGCGTGAAGAGTAATATGCTTTGGAAAGAATCCGAAGACTGCACGGCATCTTGCGTCACTACGGCGCGAACAACCTCTTGGCCGATTCAAAACACGTAAATGACATGCTCCCTGCCCGATAGAATCTCGAAATTGAAGTAACAACCCTCTAGCACGATTATTCCCGCAGCCGGGATGATGATTTTAGATGATTTTAAAAGCCAAAGCTTTGCAAGGTTGCTAGACCGTCATTCAGCTTGGCCTGCCCCCCACACTCTTTTCTATTTCACTTATGGGCAGCACCCCTGACAAAATGGCCTTGACGCGCCCTGGTTCACCGGGAAATGGACACTCCACCACTGCAACTCTGCTCGACCAGCCTATCAGTCCGGTCAAGGAGTTCAGTCCGATCAAGGCGCTTTCAATAAAAACTTTTCCTTACACCGACGGGTCTGCATCGACCGTATTCTCCCCTACTGAGTGGTTCTACGTTAGTGTTGTTGCATTTCGAGTGACGTTCATTGACTCAGCATCGATACTGCTAGGTGGATTTTCACTCCGGAGACTCGAGGAATCCAGTCAACTACTCGCTGCTGAGAAAATGGTGCATCACTCTCGTCGTGTGTGCATTCAATGCGATTACCTGTAAGGTTTACTTCTCCTCCAAGTCTAACATAGACTGATTAACTTTCATAGCCCCTGCGACCTCATCATTTTCCATGGGCTTTCCATCCATGATACGGGATCTACAATGCACACGCTTTCAAGCAACTCTTGCCTACTGTCTTTACTCTCTTGGTTTTGCTATTGTTCCTCTGTTCACGTCTGCGCTGAGCGAGGTATGAAATCATGGGACTACAGAGTATAGGTGCTGATGAATTCCCACAGGAAGTTGGGAGGAAGCCGATTTACTTAGTGTCGGCGTTTCTCGGCTGCATGTGCTATGTGCTTACTGGCGTGTGCGTGCCACAGCTCTAGTCCCTCGTGGACTGCATTGACATTCAGTAAATTATAGCTCCAGCAATATTCAAACGGTTATGGTGGCCCGTTTCTTCAGTGGTGCTTTTGCTTCAACTGGTTCGTCGCTGGTGGGTGGGACGATTTCCGATATATGGGAGCCTCAAGAGTAAGTTTTTGCGGTTTTGATAGCTTTGCACTTAACTTATGCTATATGTTGTAGACGTGGTTTACCTATGGCCGTTTTCTCCGTGATAAATATGGTTACCAATGGTCTAGGGTCCATCATATCTGGTTGGCTGGAACTGGACCCTCATCTCCAATGGAGGTGGATCCAGTGGATTCAAGGAATGTCAGTACATCTCATGAATCATGATACCCTCGAATGACAATCCAACGCAGAGTTAATGGAACCTACTTCCTCATCGGCCTACTTGTAATGGAAGAAACCCGACCACACATTATCCTTCAGCGCATCGTCAAGGAGCTCCGTAAGGAAACTGGAGACGATCGGTACCGCGTACGGGGAGATGAGTCAAGGCAGAAATTGGGTCCCATGATTAAAACCTCGTTTACTCGGCCGATCAGTGAGTCATTTGATAATAGCTGTGCCAATTGATGTTGATGGTCAATAGTGTTTGTGTTCACTGAACCAATTGTGACTTTCATTTGTGTCAGTAGCCCTCCTCATGGTACTTCACCTTTCTGAAACTTTTCACAGATTTGGGTCTTTTTCATGTCCGGCGTCCTGTACGTCCAGATCGGGTATGTAGCTGTTATTAGGATAATACTGGGAACTTGTCGCTGAAAAAAATTGAGCAGGTCCGTGTCCAGGGTTTTCAGGAACCTATATGACTTCAATATGGGCCAGAGTGGATTAGTGTTTATTACCGTTATGTGAGTACCCTCCTGCCGCTGAACGATGCACTCCATGCTTATCTTCCTCGCAGCGTGGGAAGTATACTGGGACTTATTGCCAATGTCTACCAGGATATGTTGTACAGGTAGTCATGCCATGACGACTTCAACATGTGTTAGGTCTAACTCATCTGTTCAGGAAATATGTCTCTCAAAGAGGCCCCGAGGCAAGGCTGTATATCGCCTGTTTAGTTGGGCTCTTGCTACCTACCTCGATGTTCATCTATGCATGGACAGCTAATCCTAACATCTTCTGGATGTGGCCAGTTGTAGGCTTAACAGTATGTTCACGATTCTATGTGGTCAGAGCGTAAACCAGATGATTAAACCTGACAGATCTTCATGTTTTGTTCATTTGTTTCATTCCAAGTGGTTTTCATATATTTGGCAGACTGGTAAGTACCGCTGTGTGTTCTTCCTTTTAGTCTGCGATTTAACACTATTTGCTCCTAAAGCTATGGCCCAATGGCATCGTCTGCTTTGGCGGGTCAAGGCTTAACTCGTGCGTTGTCACCGCTTTTCTTTTGCATTCACATGCCAATTAATCCTAGGTAACTTGGGCAATTTTACACTCCCCCTCTTTTCTCGCAAGATATTCAACAAGCTCGGGTACAAATGGACCAACTCTCTTTTCGGCGCCATTGCTATCCTCCTAATTCCAGTCCCTTTAGTGAGTTCTTTAATACATTTCGCCATCTCACTATGTTTATCGCATCGCGGAAGATTCTTTTATTCTACGGATCCTCGCTTCGCAAACGCAGCAGAGTTTGTCGCGAACTAATGCAATCTGAAGAGAAACCGGTAATCACGGAGCCATAACGCTCCCTAAGGCAATCATACCTGGTAGCGGATAATCTGGCTGCCTTTCTGTCTACAACCTTCCCCACGTTCCTTACTCATGGGTCTCAATTTCAATCTACAACAATGCACTGGTATTTGGTCGTGTTCATTGGGCTCGAGAACATTGTAGGATACGGACAAATTAATATCTCATCATTTATTCTGTCGCATGCAAAGATATTCATTCATCAGGCAATTTCAATCTTGGGCACACATTTTCATACATCATTTACTTTTACTCACACACCTTCCCTCGTCTCCCTGCTGTTTACCGAAGGTTTTGGCTTCAACTGAAGATAGTTTATATCCGGCTGATCTGTGCGTGCGCATGTGCTCGGTGATCTCTTCCACATGACTCAAATACAGTTTGTACTATAGCCGAAGGCGAGAACATAATGTTATCATGATGTTCACTGTGCCGCGCGCAAAGGGTTCAGGTTCAGGCCGCGTTCAACAGATGAGAACTGCAACATATTATAGTAGAGGTATGGTTCAAGTAAGTGTGCTACAATTGATATTATATACAAGCTAAATTCGTGAAATCGTCCATAGACTATGAAACCAAAAGTTAAAACCGTTCAATCAACCGAACTGCTATGCGATACGAGATCGTTTCATTTGTTGACCTGGTGCTTTGGCCTCAGTTATTATCGACAACTCGCGTTCTGCCGCGACCCTCTGCGATGAATTTCTTGCAACGATGCCAGTGCCCTGCCGTGCCCTGGGCGGAGCAGTATGTTCTTGTGGTGCTGCCGTGCCCTGCTCATAGTCCTGCATCAACGGGATTGCGATTCTGACCTTCCTACGTGCGGAGTCCCGAGCCTGCATATTTCCTAGCCCAGCGAGAGATCTATGGCGAGAACGAACACTCCCTTTGTTCAAGGTGTCTTTGGACTCTGACTCTGAGAGCGTAATCTCCAGGGATGGGCGGGGTCCGTTTAGCTCGATAGCAGATATGGCTGCATCGTAAATCCATGCACTTCCTGCCAATGGTCCGCTGATAGATTTGCGCCTCCCGACGCAGCGTTTCTTCAAAGCTCGACTAAAGTCATCCGCGGGTGGCGTTGATGGGGGGACCGGTTCTCTAGACACCGCTTTCCCCTTAGACTTGCAGTTCGACACAGACTGACTTCTAGACCGCCCGACGTTCCTCCTGACAACTCGTTCCTTCCCTGTGACCTCCCTCACTACCTCTTGCATCCTCTCGGCAAGGGGTTTAAATTGTTCTTTTGACGCTTCGACAGCACTCTTCACCTTCTCCGCCCATTCGTCCACGTTGTACAGTTTATGCAACATAAGCTTGAATGTAAACGCGTGGTGCTCCTCGAGGGGAAATGTCGGGCTCCCCACATCCTCTACCATCTCGACAGTATTGTACGGCGTAGGCGCTATAGCAACCGTGTTGCGGCGTGGCCGGCTAGCTTTGCGAAGACGTTCTTCATCGCGTTGGGCGCGCATCGAAAGAACGGTTGATAAATTCTTTAGGACCGGCGCGAATTCAGCGGGGACTGCTGTGATATCGTCCATCGAGATGGGAAGCTCTGTGGAGCCCCTAGCGCGCCGTGTTGCGATCCGGTCAAATAATTCAAAGAGCCGAGCGAATTCGGCTGTCCGGGGGTTGGTTCGTGTAACGGTCGGCATTATTGAGTGTAAGTGAATCAGTGGCGTGAGGATATGAAAGTGAATTGAAGAATTCTGCAGATTGTGCTGGTAGAGTCACCCAGATGCGTTCGCGTGGTGCGATACGGGGGGACTCAACGTGGCGAAGGCTGCCCTTATAATACCCTCGGTTGCTGAGCGGTCGTGGTGGACGGAACGTTGTGTAAGGATGTGTTGTGTGGAAGGTACGATCGACAATGCGCATTAGCTGTGGACTTCATCACTCCAGAGTGGACCTGCGAGTGGCACATTCCGAATAGCCCATTGTTCCGAGTTGCCCTCTGGTTTTCCACCGTGCGATCCGACAAAGCAAAATATTTTCGCTCACACACCACTTAGATATCGAATGATAAGATTGCATGTGGTCATCCATTGCAAAGAGTGCATTAGCAGAACAGAATTTCAGAATGAATGATGCTAAGTGCTATTAGTTATGAAGAGAAATTGAACCTCTGCTCAGCAGGTTGTAAACTCGGATTACCAGGGTCTCCTGCGTACTCGCACCTTCCCGTTCGCGCGCAGAATGTAGACTGTTGTCTTCCTCTGCCAATCTCCGATCTTGTCATCGTCCGGCTCGTAGACCTTATACGTAAAGAACGAGCTCCAGCCGACCGTGCGCAACGTCTTGATTTTTCTTGCGAGCGCGAGGCTTGCCTCCAGTTCTCGAGCGCGTACCTTCGGGGCGGCTCCAATAAGCATGCATGTGCGGCAGAGCTCTGGTCCGTGGGGAAAGGGCAGGACCTTTGGGCAGGCTTCACAATGGGACTCCTCATTTTGGTCGTCTTGATCTACTGAATATGAAATGGGCTCGGTGGCGCTCTCGGTTTCCAACTGACTGAGGACGGTTCCAGTGAGTAGAGATACATTTTTGGGACTGAATGCTGCTCGGAGCGTTTGTTCGAAGGCCAGTGGTGTGTCGTAGTGCTCTAGATGTCTTTCTACCATCTCCTCATCCGAGAGAAAGATACCAAGGTGAAGATCAGTGAGCTGGGTTAGTGGTTGTAGTGCATCCGCGAAGCGGTCCTATCAAACGTTCGGGGTTTGGCTAAAGTCAAACAACATGAGGGATCATACCGTCAGTTTCGTGATGTCAGAGAAATAGTTCGGTATTGGAGAGTGCACGACAGCAGTTGAACTTTCTTCAAAGCAAGGCCAACAGCATGAGACGTCTAGTTGTTCGGAGCAGCTGAGGCGCAGGATCTTGACAGAAGCGAACGCAGATGCGAGAGTTTGTAGCAAAGGTACATCGATTCGCCAAAGTTTAGTCAGTGTAAGAGACATCAGGTATGGTGGGAACCATGGACTGGGATGTACGGCTGGTGGAGAGAAGATGCGCTGTAGTCGGATTGTCTGCGAATTTCTCCCGTCCGACGAGAAATTGATTATCAAGTGTTTCAGGTTCCTAAGAAGATGTGGGTTCCAGGGCGCGCCGTCAAGAGCGTGCGATGGTGCTATGAGTGTTCTGGTATAATCCCAGAAAGTGAGTGCATTAGGGCACGATGTGAGTAAATGAAGTACACGCACTTGACACAGTACAATCCAACACTGTCGCGCGAGGTATTGCGGGAAGCCAGTGAGACATGGAGATCTGTATATGAGGCAAGTTGCCTTGCAGATGCAACGCGAACGAAAGAAAAATAATGTTGCAGAGCAATGTATCTAAACCGTGAACAGACGAGAGAGAACGAGCGAATGTGGAAGAAGCACTCAGATGGGCAAGAGTTGAATAGGAAAAAAGCGATGTAGTCAACGATCTCGATAGGTAGTTGAAGCACCTTTATGTGGGTGATTTCCGTTTGATATGCTGGCGCAGGAAGCTCCTTCAAGTCGGGCTGGCTCTCGCGTTGCTCTGGATCTGGGGAGGTAAAAGTATGGGTATATGCGTTCTGAGAGCTAGAGATCGGTGAATCAAGGACATCCACATCAGAACCGTCCTCAGAGCCTGCAGACAGGGTGTCACCAACCCCTGCAGACATTATGGTTGGGTGAGCACCGTGACTGGCAACAAGCGACGTATAAGGCTCAGGGGACTCACGTGAGCCCAAATTGGTGGTCACGTGAGACTTACAACTATTTAGTTTTGTAGACCTGCCGCGTGCAGTGCATACCATTTAGTGAGGGCTTGGTCTTAAGCTTTGTGATCCGCCCCGCCGTTGTGAGTGGTGGAATCCCTGCCAAGGTACGTGTCTTGCTGATTGACAAATGCAGTGTCCGTCTGACATACCTAGCTTCCCAGATCCCAGTTCACGAATGTGCACATCAGATAGGCCACGAGACGCCGTCAATATTCAAGATACCACCGCAAAAAACACACAGAATAGAAAGATATATAGCGCAATATATGTTCATCAGCTAAGAGCCTTCTTAGACGCTGCAGAAGATGTGGACGTGGATCCAGATGTAATCGAAGACCTACTCGAAGGTTTTGAGGACGGAGAGGATGAAGGGGAAATACAAGGGAGCGACCATGACGAGGACGGGGATTCTGAGGATCTGGCACTCCTTGTGCAGGACCAGCACACCCCTCTTGTGGACCTGGACGGTCTCGAAATGGAAACTGCAGTCATGGAACAATTACAACGACAAGGTAGGTATGCTCATTTGATGCAGAAGTATAAAAGTGCACTCCGTGGAGCCCCTCGTCATTTGCGTTCTTGAGCTAATGTCTACCTCCGCGTCGTAGCACAAGAAGCATGGTCGGGGGAAGAAATTCGGAAGATGATGCATCACCTGAAAGAACGTGGTGAGCCTACGTCCTACAGAAGGCAAAAATATGGGCTCAAACATGCACCATACCATGTTTCTACAGGAATGAGTTCCTTCCTCAGCGAATATGTTATCACCCAAAACATCCCGATTGTGAAACTTCTATTCGCTTTCGGTATTTCATTGGTGACGCACCTCATGTTATCTAGAAAATAATTTGTTAACTTGAAGTATAGTGCCCAGAGTTGCGGAATAAGCGACCTCAAACAATGGTATATTTTCTGCGGGTCGCGATGTCTAAACAGTGGGTTAAACCGAGCAGCCTTACCAGAGCATTCCCTCACGTTGACTCGACACCAATAAGGCTTCATCTCAGAGAAAAGCTGCCCCAGTATAACACTATCGCTGATGCCGTTTCCATGATCCGAGCCTCCAAGCGTATAGTCGTGCTTACTGGTGCTGGCATTAGTGTGTATTTGCGTGCGTTCTTAAATCGAAGCACTGAATTTGTGCCTAGGTGTCTCGTGTGGTATTCCAGACTTCAGTGCGTATGTCTACATTAATATCATAGAAACTGGATCAACAGGAGTTGCTTAGGGTCACACAATGGCTTGTACGCCACACTGAAGGAGCGAGGGCTCTATGACCTCGATGATCCTCAGCAGATGTAAGATTATCGGCTGGTCTAACACTTTTGATTTGACACCTGTTAGGTTCGATATACACTATTTTAGAGAACACCCTGCTGGTGAGAAACCTTCGTATTCTTTAGGATAGCTCATTAATCCAGATGCTTCTTGTTCAGTATTCTAGTGAGTGTTGCAGTCCGCTGATGTCGCAGCACAGGCTGAGATTATGACCGTTAAGTTCATTTGCGAGGTTCTTACCTGAGCCAGACGACAATGCTTCCAACTGATGGCGATAATTACAGCCAAATATATCCATCTAACTTTATACCTTCCCCTTGTCACCGTTTCATCAAAGCTATAGAGGATCGGGGAAAGGTAGGCATCAATAACATCTTTTCCTTGGCGTTGATAAAACCCGCGAGGACTATCAATAGCTTCTCCGAGTAAGTCCTATCATTTTCTTCTTCGCGCCCGAGATTGATGGATGTCATCACCAGAACTACACTCAGAACATTGACACGCTGGAGACGCTCACTGGAATTACTCGCGTTCTACAGTGTCATGGATCGTTCGCGACTGCTACATGTATCCAGTGCAAGCGGCGTGTACCAGGGACTGAAATCGAGAATGATATCATGGAACATCGCGTCCCATTCTGCACTGCGTGCATGGAGGCATATAAGATAGCCGAGGAAGCCCGCAAGGCCGCCTTGAAGAAAAAGAAGCGAGGTAAGAAGGACTGGGAGGAGGAGAGTGGCGAAGAAGAGGACATACCTGTTGGTGTGATGAAGGTCGGTCGGCTCATGTTACTCTGTTTTGTGAGTTCTCAATGACATTTGGGGCCGCAGCCGGACATCACCTTCTTCGGAGAGAAGCTCACGGATGATTTTGAGCATGCCCTCGAAGATGATCGAGGCAAAGTCGACTTATTGATCGTCATCGGAACCTCCCTTAAGGTCTCGCCTGTATCAGAGATTCTTTGTAAGTTGGAAAGTTATGTGATTCAGGAAACAAGCAGTTGAATCTCGCCAGCACATCTTCCGCATTCAGTTCCCCAGGTTAGTGCTTCTGCTGCACCCGATTCATTCATTCCTGAGTATCATGGTAGATTCTTATCAACAAGACTCCTGTCCGGCACATAAATCCCGATGTTTGTGCTGGTCGTCATTCTCAAAAGGTTGGTAATACTAATAATATCTATCAGATCGTCCTCCTTGGTAATGCAGATGACATTGTCCATCATCTTTGCGAGCAGCTCTCATGGGAGTTACCGCCGGCCTTAGGAAGGCGTCTCGAGGCTCCGTCCTCAGGAAAATCAGTGAAGCGGGCATCAGGTGATATGATAGGCAAAGCCGAGCCCGTTCGTGTTGCAAACAGGTGCGCCGCCACACATTTATGCCTCTGCATGGCTCGATTAAGTCCTGCTTTAGTCATGTATGGCTGTTTGAGGGTGCCGAAGGGGGTAAATGGGTGCGAGATATCGAGGAAAGGTTCCTGGGAGAAAATGCAGAATCCGCGTCCAGTATAATTCAAGATCGAATCCGGTACGAGGGCTCAGAGGCTAAGAAGCTGCGTTTAGGTTGAGACAAAACACGTTATCCTTGAGAAACACTGGATCATCGCCATTTTGTCCATGTTACCAAACTGTCGACCATCTTATCGTAAATATTATGCTCGTCGATAGATTGCCACACAAAGCAAAAAATTAAAATTAAACTGCATATTACCTACAACCCAGCATCTTCAAAGATAACCTCCCCATTCACCTCGTTCTTCCTCCCTGGTATATTAATCTTCACTGATGAACCCTTGCTCGCCTTTTTTCCGTGTCTTCCCGGAGCGCTCACAAAATCAGGCAGATGCGATATCGAGCCATTGGCAGTATGCGACGAGGAACCATTTTGGACATGTGACGCAGAGCCGCTGGGGAAATACGGTGTGGAGCCATTCGGAAGGTGTGATATAGAGTCCCTTGAACCACGCGACGGCTGATTCTTTCGTGTCGAGGGCAGATAAAAGTCTTCATTATCATCCTCCTCTTCGGTCAGTGCTGCAGTGTAGCCGGTAGGTGTGCTTGAAAATGAACGGAAGTGTCGGATGGAGTTAAACGAGCCCTTGCGGAGGTGCGTGGCATATGAGTAGAGTAATAAAGCGAAGTAGATCTGTTCGATTTTAGGAACTTAGGACACGGTGTGCATGATTCGGGCAATGACGTACCTTTGCAAGCCAGCTAATGATGATAACACCCATGGCAGTGTTTTTCTCCTCGTGCCACAAAATATTCGCTTCCGCAGCCCGCTGCGCATCCGTCAAGTTGTGCTTTACATCTGGTGCACCGTGCCGTATGGCCTCCTGTGCAAGTGAATTGGAGATCTGCCGTCCATCGTGCGGGTAATTCCACCAGACAATGGTAAAGAAGACCGTCCAAGCTGTTGAGAGGATATGGTCGACGAAGAAGAAGTATGCAAAATACAGCGTGTGCTGAGGGTTTTCCTGAACAGATGCTGCGTCAGCCATAAAAAATAGTGTATTTGCTGAGCATACGAACATCTTTGACAGATTTTAGTCCCCAGCTTAGGGCGACGAGACCAAGAACAGAGTATATGTACAGACTGAGCTGGGCAAAATTACCAACTGCACCAGTCAGAGTGGCTATCAAGCCATACACTCCGGCGACTTTATTGAGGAGCTGCGGTGTAATTTTATATTTATTTCGGAACGTTGGTCAAATGAAGACTTGAAGGCTTACAGCAAACAGTAGGGCAATGGTGACCCCAGTCTTAAGGTCAGTAACACCAAGAAACGTAGAGATGGGCCAAAGCCTCCATTCAGGGCGAAGCATGAGTTTCATAGGCAAGTCATGTACCACCTAAAGCTGCAATTGCAAGGGTGGGGGGGAATTGGTGTAGAATTGTGTCAAGCTTTGCAGTGTTCAACTTGGGGAATATTTACGGCTTAGTCAGCCAATGTATTTCCTGGCGATAACATTACATACATACAATGATCGGGGTGAGATAAATCTTACGGTCAGAGACTGCAGAGCGGACAAGGTTAACGCTGATCACTTAGTATATCACTTCAAAATGCTTCAAATGGCGTGCAAGAGCAAAAACTTTGGTGGAATAGGGGTAACTAGTTCTATTTTTCTCTGGCTTCCGCATAAGCGTATGACAGCCTCTCACATCAAGATATTCGCTGTTCATTTTTTTTCATCACAACAGGCAAGTAGTATTATCTCTCCCAGCTTGATGTTAAAGGTGACATTGACGGCACTACTTACTTACATCTCACCGTGTTTCGCTTTTCACTGCAGATCGAAGCTATTTGCATCATGGCGGATCTCATGCCTGCCAGTGGTTCATTATGCAGTACTTACTATGGCAATCAAGCACAACAACATGCGACGAGTAAACCAGAACTCAAATTGACGTTTAGTGGGCATCGCGATTCGATACATAGCGATGCACACATGCGATGATGCTTTCATATGAGAGTGAGGAAAGTTCATGTTGAAGCAAGCACTGGAGCCTCGGGGGGCAGTAGTGCGCATTTTTTTTCGCAACTTGAAAGTGGAACGAGACTGAATATGTACTTAATATAATTATGGTTATATTCACGAATAAGACATCGCGCGCTGTTTGCATTCTACAAAGCCCTCCTCCACTGATTAGGGGGCACCATCATATGGAACGCACAACAAAAATTCGCACAGCGTGGCGAATCGAACAAATCCAAGGATCAGAGGCCACAGGCAAATTTCAAAATATGTGGGATGATATAATGATGATAGATATATATAATGAATATCATTATCATGAAGTCAAGCAGTAGGTCAAATCTCTGTCGCAGACTAGACGACGCAAGCCGATGACTCGTGTAGACGTTCCATTAATAAAATGTAGGTTTAGTAAATGTAAGGACTTCTACTCCCCTGACGACGGATTCCCTTTGTATCACTTTGACTTGCCACTCCCTTTCTTTGCTTTGACCATCCTTCGTAGATATATAAGCATGTCTGTGACTTTCGTAGCTTTAGTGAATTAACCCCCTTCACTCATCCTCTCATGATCGACTACTTCCCCTTCGAACTCGTATTGCGCAACGATTTCCGTACCGAACGCGGACTTCGCATTACATAAATAAGCCGCCCACGACGTATATATTATTACTGCAGCTCAGCGTTTTCTGATATGCTAATTCTATGTTGCATTGATCATGCGCAGAGGGCATGTCAAGTCTGCGACGAGTTTTCCTGCTCAACTGCCAATATATTCCGGCAGAAAGGGCTACGTCGTCGGATTCTTGACCCATAAAAGAAAAGTATCTGCATGATCGTCATGATCAGCACACAACAAATAGAATACCCATAGATGCATAGAGCTTGGGGAAAAAACTGAATACTTACATATGGTATGGGAATCATGGCAACCGCTATCAGCGCGACGAGCGTATCTGCCCATTTGTACGTTATGTTTTTAAACATTTGTGTTGTGAAGAGAGGGAAGGCAGTTGCTAGGACGTATCCTGCGCATTGGTCGGATTCCGTCCTTGGTGCGGGAATGATACGGACTTACGACACAAACTTTGACCTGCAAGTGCTGATGATGCATACTGCCCGTAGCTAGTTCACCATTCGTTAGTAGGTGGACGAAGTAGTACAATGATGAGGCGCTCACCAATCTGCCAAGTAAACGAAGACCACTTGATATACAACGAAAATGGAAGCAGAAAAAAGCTGGCAGTTCCATCAGCGAGATTGGAAACATCACGGGCAATATTACTAACTGTAAGGCCGACCAGGGGAACCATCCACGGGATGTCTGGTCGGGTGGTCCACGCAAAAATGAGCATTCCTGTAGGAAGCGTTACGGATGCTACGCAGGCAATGTATAGACGAGCTTCTGGGCCTTTGGAGGGAACATTTTTGCTGGATCTACTCTCAGTTCGGGGATCCCTGATCGCGGTGTTCTACCGCTTGCTGGTACAGTTTCTCTTGGTACACATTAGCCAAATAGCCCAGGAGACATCCGATGCTGAGACAATCAAAGTTAGTCGCACTTGCTAAATACTAGTGACCAGACCTACGTTATAGTGACGAAAACGGACCCTGTCTCTCCGACACCGAATCCGTAGACATCGTTGAATTCACCCGATATTGACCTGCAGTAACGTTACTCTCAGCTTTCGTTCAGTTTTGTACGACACGCACTCAATTAAGATGTAAAGAACGCCCCATACGAAACCCACCCATAACTAGAAATACAATCATCATTTTGGATCTGACGAGTACAGGATCTCAAGAGACTTCGTACACTAAAGCTCTGTAATGTGGGCTCAGTGAATAAGAGATCTAGCGCATGCTCAGCAAAGGTGTGGAAATGATGAATGTACGCACATAACGGACGAGTGCATGAAATCGAAACAATAGACGCAAGACTGGGCCTGTTTTCCTCTACTCTTGCGCGGTATCGGCCATTTCCTCTGTTCTTTCGCTCTTGACGAGCCATGCGAGTCAATATGACAGCCGAACGGGTCTCTGTCATGAATAGAAGGACAGAAATAAAATACAATCCGCTGATACTAAACGAATGGTGAGAACAATAACCACACACTAGGAATTGTACTGCACATAGCATAGATCCATTGTATCCACTGCCATTCGAGGGATGGGTTAGCTTCGACCCAGCCCGCCATCGTCGGACCTAAACCCATAAACCCGATCATCCCAAATGCAAAAAGGGACATCGGAAAGCCCCGCCTACTAATCTGTGAACAAAAAGTTCCAAAAAGAATGCAGTTGACATAACTGATGAGGCGGCCATATGTCTGCAATGGTCCCAGCCACGAGGGCTGAACCTGTCGAGCCAAAGACCCCAGCAAGAAGACGAGCGATGATCACAATCTGGACACTCGGTGCCCTGAACAATTCCTAAGGACGAATAAAGTTCTAAGATGACATGGACCTACAAAGCAATCATCACCTCGGTTAACATAAGTATGAATGTCGAGACGGTGTAGAAATGAAAACGGCCGAATTCTTCGGAGAGTGATGCAGTGACTAAGGGCGTCAGCCCCATTCCTAAAGCATACATGCTTAATCCCACAGTTGCTTGAAACAATGTACAATCGAGGTCTTTGATCATTGACGAATATCCCATGACATATGAGGAACCGACAGCGCCTTAATTGGAAAAAATGGATAAGCATCCTGCTGGAGCCGCACATTGAGAGTGGCTTGTAAACTTACCGGATATGCCAGTAAATGTACAAGCAATTATTGTAAGAACCCACTTCTTCGCGTGAGAGAAGTTGGCTGGATTTTTCCCATCTCCGTCCTTGAAATCAACCTATAGTCCCTCATGATCAGCATATGAAATCCGAAACTACGGGAAAAGAACCGACATAGAAGGACTCATCTTCTACCACGGTTGGTGCATGGGATGATTTCACCCCAGGAGCTTTCAAGGTCTCTTCATCTTTTCCTTCGTTCCGAAGCGTAGCATTCAGAGTCACTAGTCCAGGAAAACCTGGATCTCCTCCGTAGTGAGTCATCGTGAGCCGGCTGAAAGGGGGATGGGACAAACGCTGTTAGGTAAATGATATTATAAACTGTTTCTTGTGGCAGCGGAGCGCTCATCATAGCATCGATCAGCCACGCGTGTAGCTACGCGTCTTCTGCATGATGTTGGAAGTAATTTACATGTGCAATGCAATTCGAAGTCGGCATTATGACTGACTGGATTTGAATCTCTGGGAGGTCCGCCAACCGAGATTCTGCAACAGCAACCATGAGGAAGGCTCGCACTAAGGGTTCATTATTTATCATCTGCCACGAAGTCCGTGCTTCCACCTGCTTTGTTTCATTTTGTGTAAGTGTCAAGTACATGTTCATAGACCATCCATGCATCCAGAGCGCCACAATTGGCTCAGAATCGACCTACTCAAAGATGTGGATGACACCATCAGCAAATTGCAGTGGGCGAAATTACTGGCTCAAGCTATAAAGTTTACCAATAGTTGAACATTGATCTCTATCCCTATGTTGTCTTAGCTAGGGCTCAAAAGGAAAGGATACAAGAACATAAGGCTATACTCACAGTAAATTGCGATTAAAATGGATGACCGAGTCGTGGCTGCCAATATTAATGACATGCTTGAAGTGGTCGTTCTTGTCGTTGAGGAAAATATTTTGCCTATTCACATGCTGTCTAGGCTGTGAAAAATATCGTATTTGTGCAAGATTAGTAAAAGCTTTACAATATTATTGGACTTTGTTACCTTGCTTGCAAGGTATTCTGGCAACTCATAATTCACTTTCCCACCCTCTTTTTTTCCCACCACGTGATGAACTTTCCCGGGTTCAACGATTTGTCGTTCTACTCTATTCTCAGGGGAAGGGTCCTAGGACTCAGCAGGTATACTTTATTTCGAGGATGACTGTTGACTGCCGTCTTGTTTATTGTCCGTGGGAGGCGGTCGCGTTGAAGGTTTATTGAAAGGTGAAACGGACGAGACTTGATCATTGGGAACTCGTTCGAACCACTGAATTTTTGTGTGGCAGAAGCAGGCACATAAGCAGGGTTATGGGTAGTAGACAGGCAGAGGTTCGGTTCTGGGTTCGACAAAACACCCCCAAGAACCGAACCAAGTTGGACTTCGGCAGCACTAATCCGATCGGGTTACCCTGACCCATGCAGGACCCTAAGTACTATTTGACCCCTGTTAAACATTGCCTTGTTCAACATAATGACTACCCTCCCGCGGTCTGCAGTCTCCACCTGTGAGTGTCTGTTTGCTGGTGTCGGACAAGAGAAATAATCTCATGTGCTGCAAGTTTTTGCAATGCAGGACATGATACATGTTCTGATGACGTACATCCACCTTTTGCCAGATCTTTTGGCTGTGCGACAACTTTCGCTTGAAATCTGGTCGTTGTGCCAGGGTGTTCCCCACCGCCGTCTTGTTGCTGCCTTGCATCACTTCTTCCTCGGTTCCCTAGATCGATTCCTGGTGGTCATGCATGAGACAGGCACTGTCATTACGGGAAGCTGTGCTTTAAACGTGTTGGAATATTCAAGCGAACGTACTCGTGTTTACCGCATGTAGTACACGAGGCACTTAGGATATATACTAGCTACCTACAGTAGTATACCCTATGTGTAGAATTTGTATCGTCTACCGGTAGTATTGAACGCGCCGACTCGATATTTTCAACAAAACGTGCTATTGGGTGATTTATACGACTCATCCTTAAGTGACTTAAATCTCTATTATACTATATAGTACTCGCAACACACGAAGAATGATCGAAACGAGTTGTGAAAACTTCTGATCAAAAATTCCAACAGGGGGCGCTGCAACGCCGCATTCATGGATCATGAAACGGCATACAGGGTGACTTATAACAATGACTGTGGATGGTCAATGGATCAATGGCAAAAATGAACGCAGTGAGTTCATGAAATTCGAGGGGAGAAGTGCATGCACTGATGAGTCGTGCGTTGTCACACTGATCAAAGGTAACAAGGTAGTGTGTAAAAAGTACTTTGTTCTGTGCTAGCCCTGGATCGTTGAGTATGATATTTCAAATTTCCGGCCACTTTGCACTGAGTTACCTCCAGAGTTGCCCAATACACAGCATATTTTTTCACAAGGCATGACAGAGCACTGTCCATTTTCTTCCTTCCCTTACATTTTCACACAATAGCAATAAAACAAGACAGATGAGGAGGCGGCGGCGTGAGAGGACGTGAGCACTGGAGGGTGCGAGAGGGCATGTTATTGGGTGCTGGAAGATACAGTGGCGTAGCCATTAAATCAGGGAAATGCCTTTCTGTGTAAGAAAGTGCGGGAGAGTGCACTGAGATATGCGATTCAGTGCAAAGACGTGCGGTTGGGTGCAGAAACATGCAGGAGTGACAGTGGGTGCGAAAAGATGTCAACGTACAGGGGCGTGTGGTCTTAATGGAGTAGATGTGCAGTTGGGTACAGTGACGAGCAGAGGGTCAAGGAAACACGTGGTTGGGTGCTGGGACATATTGAAGATTGTAGTGGGACGTATGGGGATGTGCATAAGGAGGAACATGCGGAAAACTCCTCTTCCTAGGAAATCAATTCATCTCCGCTCTCCTCTCGCTTCTTCATCAGTGCTGACAGCCCTCGAGCACTGGTCCGCATTTAGGCATGAAGGTATGAAGGCTTACAGGGGCGCCTATCATGGTCAGAAAACGTGTGTCACTGCGCTTCGTAGTGCAGGCGCTTAATATAGCGTCTAAGTTAGGCAGATGAGTTGGATGCAAGACTTACTAGAGTCTAGCCTCGTCAAGAAGAAAACGAGCACGACAAAAACGCAAAAAATGATTTCCGGACTGATCGGGCTCATTCGACATGCGTTAGGTTCGGTTCGTCACTCGTGCGACGCTGTGACGAACATAAGGTCGAAATCATACAGTACTGGCGAGTTCATTAGAACTTAATTTGGATGCTCTAACTTTAGGGTCTTGTGCCGTTGCGCGTGCAAGCCGTTGGGATGGGAAGTTTACGGAATTGACGAGTTTCTTGAAGCGCCTCGGTATCGGGACGGAAATGATGAAAGTTGTTGATATTAGCAATCATCTGAAGGGATGAGGTCGGGTGGGTTCAGAAGTCTAGAAGGAACACGTACTGGATGTAAGTTTACTGAAGCCGGAGTCTTTTTTCCAACATGACACCCAGCTGTATACGAGGTACTTTGCCTGGTTGTTAGTGAGCTTGGTTGGATATCCTTGACATGAAGAGCTACTGTGGGCCAGCCATTGATGTGTGATGATTATGGGGCATAACCATGTGATATTTCTTCGACTGCTTTATGGAAACGGATCGCGTGTTTAGTACTTGCATCGATCTTGGTGTACACTACTTGCAACTCATGCTTGATTTCATCCATAGCCAATAAGTCCGGCTGTACTGCCCAGAGCCTATCCCACGAAAAGACAGTGCCACAAAAGGTCACCAACATGCTCTAATATTATTCTGGCGTGATCTTGAGGAGGAAAAATTCACACTGCAAATGTCAAATAGTGACGCCGATGTTGATACCCACGTATCATAAGGTCGAGATAAAATTAGATATACAGTAGAATACAGTGCAAATACGAATAGCAAATAATGCGCTATGAGCGCTCGCCACGCAACCGCCGTGCAAGAGCAAGGTCTTTTGGTTGAATAGTAACACGCTTGGCGTGGATAGCAGCCAAGTTAGTATCCTCAAACAGTGAGACGAGGTATGCCTCCGCAGCTTCTTGGAGAGCCATCACGGCCGATGATTGGAAGCGCAGGTCAGTCTAGCACGAATGATTAGACGCAACCAACAGTAAACCGGGCATAGGGCTAACCTTGAAATCCTGTGCAATTTCACGGACAAGACGTTGGAAGGGAAGTTTACGGATGAGGAGTTCCGTCGACTTCTGGTACCGACGGATTTCACGAAGAGCGACGGTACCGGGACGGAAACGATGGGGTTTCTTAACACCGCCAGTACTCTAAAGGGAAGAGCGTGAGCAAAATGTGGAAAACTTGAAGATTTCACGTACTGCTTGTGCGGTCTTGCGGGCTGCAGACTTAGCAGCCAATTGTTTACGGGGGGCCTTGCCTGCCCACCAGTCAGCTCAAGTTCCTTGTAGAAACAAAAGAATACATACCACCAGTGGACTTGCGAGCGGTTTGCTTGGTACGGGCCATTGTTAATCAAAAGGATGATGGCACAAAGTAAAAGTTGTTGTTGTCGTGCGGGTGGTGGTATGGAAAAATGGAGCTCACCCTATATACAGACGCGTCGCGTGATCACGTGCAGCCTGCGTTTTCTTGAATCAACATACCAGGTGCGGTATTTCTGCACAGCCACACACCGTGGTATAATAAGCAGATAGCTGTTGCTGTCCTCTTGTATCTCCCTCGTTTCGTTGCGAGCACAACGCATTTACACACTTTACTACACTTCACCTTTAACATAACACAATGTCTGGCCGTGGAAAGGGTGGAAAGGTGAGTTCGAAAGTTAGGTACTCTGGAATGTAGTCTGACTGGTTTTGAAGGGTCTCGGAAAAGGTGGTGCCAAGCGTCATCGTAAGATTCTTCGTGACAACATTCAGGGTGAGTCGGTCGTGTTCGGGCTCGTCTCTTTCTAACTTATCTACTCAGGCATAACAAAGCCGGCCATTCGTCGTCTCGCCCGTCGTGGTGGTGTTAAACGTATCTCTGGTCTCATCTACGAAGAAACCCGTGGTGTCCTCAAGATATTCCTTGAAAACGTGTGTCCATAAACCCGCTTAATCCCCTTTGCATATTAATCTTTCGAACAGGTCATTCGTGATTCAGTAACATACACTGAGCACGCAAAGCGGAAAACTGTCACTGCCCTTGACGTCGTCTACGCACTCAAGCGATCAGGGCGTACTCTGTATGGTTTCGGTGCATAGGGATTTGCAGCATGTTGTATTGTATATGTATCATTATAATCATTTTCTTGCTGTCCTACGGACCTTATCCAGAGTCCGAGACTTTTATATCATTCAGTCTTGATGCTTCGAAAATAAGGTTCTGTTGTAATCATTACGCGAAAGGAACAGTTGAAGTACATCAGCAAAAGTGCTCAAGAAATTGCTTGTCTACTGTAGTACCTATGGCTAGCGACGACATCCGATTGGTGGAAGAGACCTCAAGTTAGCCAAAACAAGTATTTACGAAACAAAACCCTGGCCTATACCCAAAATGTTCGGTGAAGGGGCGCGACGGCTGAGTGGATATGCCATCAAGTCCGACTCTGCTTCGAGTCGCCTACTCTGAGTGGGTTCAAATCCCACAAAAACCATCAAGGAGTTTTAGTGGGTATTGCACATCGCGAGTCCCACAGTACCCCCATCATGAGGGTCTGCATAAACGCATTTTGACGGGTTGCAATTCCCGTGGGTGAAATTCCCGTATTCTCAACGGGCCGACCGGGGCTGACTTGGTCAATTGCCAGAAGCCAGTAGTTTCGAGCCACAACGTTCTACCAAAAAAAAAATTTGTTCGGTGAAAAAGTAGTTTTTGAGCGCTTTGTGACCGAACCAGGTTTTTAGATGTATTTGGTCCCAGGGCAGACTACCGCCATTACAGATACGATGGTGTTGTAAGCCGTCCCGTACTTGCACCAGAACTGACTCTATGAGCGTCGTAGCTCGATGGTTGATGGCAAGGGGACCAGGAATGAGATTTTACAGTTAAGTAAGGACAGTGATTAAGCATGTAAGAAGGAATGAGAGTTTGGGCGAAAACCCGCAGGGTTTCCCGGCCCGAAGGGCTTGCTCGAACCTGGGTATCGAAGTGAGCTGTGATGGGCGGGAGGGCGCCGATACAGGTCACTTTTGTCAGCGAGTGACTGTTAGGAAGCGAGCGCAGACCGTCGGACAAAGCTGAAGGTTAGCTGCAAAGGTAGGAGATGAGAGGTTTTGCTGGTGGAGTGTTCTCTAGCTTTGTTCGGACCTGAGAGAGGGAGTGGCGGGTGGGTGTACAAAAGAAAGCAGGGAACTGAAAGCAGGGAACTGGAATCAGGCAGGAGTCTACGATGTTCGATGGTGGAAGCGGACGGAAGCAAGATGTGTACCGCCACATCGCTTACTCACTCGTAGACTAAATTCTACGTTATCCTCGTGCCTCGTTAAACTTAGAAAAACATACACCTCACTGGCAGCATGCCGCTCCTAGCAGTCCACAAAACACCATATCCGATTTGCAAATTCATCTTCGTGTGGTGTGCAGCCGCATAAAGTAAGGCGGCTGGATCCTTAGTAGGTAATAGGTTAGTCTCATAGTAACTACCTTGAAGAATCTTTCCTTCTTTTCAAATCCACTGCGGCCATATCATCCATGATCGAGTGGTTTGACTCAGGGGCGTAACCATCCTCAACAAGGACAGATAAACGATAAATGGATAATCGTCTTCGGGAGACTATGTCCACTTGCTTCAGGTATGTATACCTTGGAATTAACTAGGGGCTGACATCACAGAAGCCACTTGTACTGAGAACACGACTGGACATGATGACACGTTGCATTCAATTGACAATAAGGACACCTACAGGGCATCTTCCCCGCTCAGCCTCATGTTTTGCTAAACTCTAGACGTAAATTTATAAGATGCAGCCGCCCAACTTGGGGGCTAAGTTTCGTCATGAATTTATGTACGCCTCAGCGGATTTCTTTGGAGCGAATCATCACGCAACGAGGCCAAAGGTTCATGGAGTCACGGAGCGTATCACTTGCCACTTCGGGGATCGTAGGCGCCTTTGACGCTGGTGGCACGGTGTCCAGGCGCAGGGTACTCAGGTCCACCATTGGAGAGTACGTACACCAAACTGGTTCCGCTGTCGATGAGCAACAGTAGTGCCCTTCTTTGTTCCATCGACTTCTGACAGTTACACTGATCCCCACCAACTCCAATTGTCGAAGCTGTGGCCTGGTAGTCACGGAGCGTTTGTAGTGATTCAGTGAGTGCCTAGCGGGTTCTAGGTCCCAAAGGGTTGCTGAGATGTGCATTAGATGTTGTTCTTGAGCAGAGTGGATCGGCGTACCTAGTAAAACATTGATTCCTACTCTCCCCTACTACTCTTCGTGGACGGGTTGAGGGGAAAAGAACTTCCAGTTGCAATTGATATTCCAATGCACACAACCCACATGTCCACCACAACCATGCCGTCCCTAACCTGGAAGACACTGCCATGTTGGAAGCATGGAAAAATCAATGTTTACCCTTCGGGCCAAATCCACGGTACTCTCAAACACTCGAGATTACAACAAAAGTTATGGTTGGTTATCTCCACCCACGAAAACACATTTTCCCCCATTTGTTTACCTGCGGTTCGCATGTGAGTTCGTTGCGGGATCCTGCTTGCTCATGGAACTTGAGAAAATGTTGCGAGCAGTTTGAAATCAAGGAATTCCAAGAAAGTCGACAGAACATGCGTGGCCCCCTTGCCTGGAACTGGGTCAAGTTGACATCCTGCACTTTGATACCTAATGGCACGAAAGAATGTTCGATATGCATAAACGTCATCTTGGTGGACTGCGGGTCGCAACAGAGGATTGTAAAGTTCGGTTTCGATTCTTGAGTGTTGTGGCATGTTAGTCAGTGGCCAGAGCACCTGCCTGGCCAACAACTCTTGGCCTATCCGAATATGGTGCACATAAAAATACCTACACAAGTTTCTACCCAAGTTTAGGACACCATCGTGGCATCTGCGCTGCAGTCGCGGAGATGGAAATTGAAAGGATCGGAGCGAGTCAATCTTCTCCAATGACGAACGTTAGTTTCCTGGCGGTGGAGCTCGACCCCAGGTGAATGCAAACCGATTTCACCAAGTCTACCACACATGAGACATACCGTCGTCCTTCTAGCACATACCAAGCCTCAATGCAGTGCCCAAGCGTCCTCGAGATAGCCTGCCACTGGTCAATGGATGCCCAAAGCAGCAGAACAGGGATGAATGTGTCGAAAACAGGACTGAAAAATTACTGATCACATACGAAAGGCTGACGGTGAGCAAAGAAAAACAAAGCTTTGCTCGGGCTATTTCTTCTGTGCACTGATCCGCTCTTACATCGAGAGCAGGAAGACCAAACCAGATCTGCAAGCTACCAAGGTGATCCCCATCGATGAAGCAACCTATCCTGCTGTGTTGCGAAGGAAAACGGATTGCACCATGAATATGAGATAACAATCATGCATGGCAGCAAATCTACGGTACTGCATGGCATCAAAGGCGGTTTGTAGGAGACGGGGTGTTACTTTCGACCCCAACCAATTAGAAAGTTCGTCTTCAATACCTCGATGTATTGATGCTGCGAGTTATTGGTGGGTCTCATACTTGATGTGAGTGGACTGTAAATCACTTGGGCTGGAGAAAGGCTTCAGATAACAGCAATGCGAAAAGTTAACATTGACCTACAAGGGCGCCGCTGATGTTGATAGGACCCCCTTTCCCACATTCAGGACAATCGGCTACTACAGATTAGCGCACTTTGGTAATGATTCGAGATTTTAGATTCTCCATGTTGCACTGGCCCTCCGGTGTCGCGGTGGCTGCAGTCTCGTAACCTCGGATGAGATCCTACGGTAGGCACCTTAAAGCAAAAGTAGGTAAGTGTTTGCCATCGCAGTCGGATGCACAACATACGTACCAATTCCTGGGTTGATGCGTAAGGCGCATGTTCCCTTCCGTGGTCATCGCGCCGTACCCATGCTTGCGACAGGAGCTGCGGTGATCGAGGAAGGACCTTGTGTTGGCTTGCCTTTGGTAGCGTCACTTATCGTGGCGGATTGCGCAGGTGACGTGGGGTGTTCTTGCTCTTACCTGGCTGGATAAAGTCTTTCAGCTTCGAAGACAACCGAATTTTGCTCACCGATCTGGGAGTCATCAGGCAACCGATGATGGTTTACTCTCCACGTCCTTGGAACTCAAATTTGGATTAGATACAACTCCCGCCCCGAGAATACAGTTGACGTCCAAGATTGACGAGGCAGACAAACATGCCCAGCCATTACAAACGAGTGCGGTGGCGTAGCGACGGGTCTGAAGACCCGTGAATTCTAGTTCGTCCCATCGCCAATTTCAATGACCCTTCCTGGCAGCGGAGAAGCGATGTTATTTCTCCACCGTGTGAGGAGGTCGTCTTATGAGCAATCTTTTTGATCTGGGCCAGGAGATTTTTTCTCCGCGAAGAAACCATTTTAATGAGGCGGGCGATGGCCGTAAGCCATGTAAAATGCAATACATCGCTTTCTGAATGGTCGGCCACGGTGATACATGTCGGCGTTGGCTCGGGGAAAGCTGAAGTGTTTTTCCTGACGAAGGGAACCAAAAACGACGGGAACAAGCCAAATAAGTACCTAGGGAACCGAATATTTGTCTGATAATCGCCTGCTATGATAAATCATTCACATCGCCAGGTCTCGGAGGTCAATAAGCACAGAAACTGATGTAGAAACGAGACTACAGATGAGTCATTTTATTTTTGCGCCCGCTCCAATATTGTGGAGCCAAATTTGCGCTTATCATCTACGTCGATGACCTCAGCTCCGACCCCTACGTTCAACCATGATTCTACGTAATTTATGGGCCGTTAGTTTTGCTCCTGGCATTTTTAGTGATGTCTACCGGAAAACAAGACTGTGGATAGAACATCCTCTATCGCTAAGGTTTGGAGGTTTTTCTTTTTCTGCGGTAACATTCATCATTCAGAGCTGCCTTTGGAGCAAACTTGCGCCCATTATCAACGCCGATGACCTCAATTCCGACCCTCATGAACAACTCATAATTCCAGAAGTTGGGCCGTCGGTTCTTGTTCCGGTCATTAGTGATGTCGGAAAACAGGCGGTGGGTAGAAAGCGAACCTCCTACCGCATAGGTCTAGAATTGGAGCTGCTTGTTGGAATAGGGCAAGCCAACGCGAAGTCCTGAACAAGTACGCCAATCTATTGTCTCTATCGATGTCTCCTCTACTATACTTTCCATGCTCTTATCTTCAAACGGCCATTATCTTTGTTCCCTTGTTTACCACCGTCCCACAACTACGGCCTACGTGTTTACATTTTCCGTTCACACAAAATCACGCCTTTTTATTTATACGAGTCGTTCTACACACTGTTGCCTCAGATGTTTGCGATTCATTGCGCGACGACTGAGCATATCTGTTTCGTACAGATGCCGCGCATCCCCTTTGTTTAGCTTATACTACTTGCGGGCAATCAGATAGCTGAGGATATTTTTCTCCCAACCCCCACGATTCCTGGATGCAAACAAAACACAATCATGATTGGATATACTCAGCTGCCAGTGGCGTGTTCAACCCATTACAGTATGAAGTCCGCCACCATGCAAACCGGTTCGTAGCTTGCACTTGCGATCATAGTGGAACTATCAATCGTTCTGATTTGTCAAGAAGCTGAAGAAGCCTTTTGATACGACATTTGGTCGTACAACATCAGTAATTCCCAGTGACAGCCGCAGCAGGCAAATTGTCATTTTCTAAGTCTGGAAAGCTGAAAGTGGGTCAATCGAGATGGAACGAAAGTTTGAACCCTCTGCCCAGTGTAGTAACATAGTGCATCGACTCTATTGCATACGACTCGGACGGTCCTTCAAACTCCGAGGGCGTCCTCGCTGATCTTTTATCTGCCTTAGAATATACGACATGTTCACGGCATTTCCTGAAGTCAGGGAAACGGCCGCAAGCTGAATGTGGTGGATACACCCCTATCAATGAACCTAAGACCTAAGTTATGTATATGTGCTTGATCTTTGCATTATCAAAGCTTCGTGATTAACTTCGAGAATTTTCTCCATGGGGCAGCGATCTTATGCGCGCCCAATAATGTGATCCTACCGCTCAAACCATTGATAAGCCTAGACTTCGGTAGCTGCGTCCGATAGTGCACAACATTTTAAACATCATTAACGTGCCAAAACCGATATGGTATTGGTTAATAAATCGACCTTTTATGAGAGATAAAACTAAGTGCGAGGCACGTTGGAGATTAGGTCTCACGGTTTGGTGATTATTAGAAGGGGTACCCTTGATGTCATGGTCATTCCTGCCAGCATTTCGGGTCACCATTGGCTTGAATAAGCTAGTTTGCTGCCGTATGACGACCGAGTTCGTCGCATGCACAACATTCGGTACTCGACTTCCAGAATCGAATCATTGTCTGATGACGAAAAGTCCTACGGTTGCACATTACAGCTACACTGCCGGGTGAACACTAAGTCCTTTTTTGGTGCTCATGTTTGTTGCGTTTCGTTCGGGCGCCAGTATCTATGCACGCAACTATAACTAGATTTCCATGTATATGTACGTACCCAATGATTTCTCTTTTGTTCCTGGAGCCCCGAACACATATTACCAACACGGGTGCAAGCGTGTACCGCCAATCTCCTTCGGAACGGCTTCCGCTGTAGATTTGTATGTAGATTGATCACGAACTTGATCCAAAAATGACGTCTCATTTTGATCCGCGTGGGCGCGTTTGCATCTCTACGGCCACTTTATAATATTCCTGAAAGTGACGGACGAAGTGATACCCTGCCAAATAAGGGAGCTGATGTAATCAGTTATCTTCGTGTTCCACTAAGACGCGCTAACTCGTACTACTTATTGGCAGAGTGCCTCGTCACAGCGTCACTCTTGATAAGTAGATGACTTCCATCAATCACCTTAATCTTTTCCCTCCTCTCATTCAAGCTGGACATCCGGAACATTCCATCCAGTCGGGGAAGACAATATCGTTCGCTCAGTCACCTTTGAACCAGTCGTATGCTGTATTTCCATCTCCCCGAGTATGTTTTGCACCATCAAATTGTTTTGAGGAGAGCGTTCATAATCCCTGCCAGCAATATACTTCGAGTATAAGAAATAATGGCGCAGAAGAACAGCCCATATTCTTCGCAAGCAGTGAAACTTCACCGTCATCCGAAAGACGATTGGTGTGTCCACTTGATCGATCATATTGTGTCGCACACGTTTATGTTTGGATAGTTCATAGGAGATACATCAATCATCTTTGCTGCGTTACAAAACTTGACTAACAAGGCTCAAAGTCGGGGACAGGATTGGTATGTTTTTTGACTTATTTGTTATACACACCCAGCATCATCTTCCATCAGGCTCCACGGTCAAGAAACCCATAATGCGATCAGGAAACTAACTCTGGATTACGTCAACTTCGCCAGAGAATGCTGGATTCACACCTCGGTGAGTGTTCGCACCTTGTTTCACAATGAAATGTGATAGAGTGATAGCAAATCTCTTTTCAGACTCAGGATTCTTCGCAATTTTATGGGGACCATTATCGCAGGTTATATACGTGTCTTTCACTATTTGCTGTTCTATACGTGCCTGAGTATGGATACGAAGATGCACCGGTGGGCGACGATTTAATGGAGTGGCTGAATGTCCACTTCATCGAACCTTCTACGGAAGAGGGCGATCACCTATCAGGCTTGGATCGCCCTTGGGAAGATGAAACATTTTGGTCATATCTTGTTAGGTAAGGTCAAGTAGCTTGTCAATTAAAATGCTAATGTTGTGCAGGGTTACTTTGAGAGGTCTTTCTAAGGCCGCGACCTTTTTCCTTGGAACGTTGTCAACTCACCCGTCCGACAACCTACGCCGGCTTTCCCAACAGTTGTCCCCATTGCTTCAATCACAGCCTCACCTTCAGTCTTTTGAAGCGGAGCGTGACTTTGCATATGCTTCTCACCGATGGAAGGAAAAGGTGCAAGCTTTGCGAATTGAGTTAGACAGTGTTCCTGAAAATAATCGGCACGACGGGATTGAGAATTGGTGGGATCGTCTAAGTGACATTGTTGGTATATTAGAAGGACGTAGCGAGGTGATCCGTCGTGTCTGTGAAGACCTTGGCACGGACTGGAGAGAAGTTTCTGTCTCCTGGGGCGTATTTACCGATGTAAGATTACGAAGACAAGATTTACCGTACGTAATCCCCCTTTCAAGGCCGCTTTTATACTGACGTCTTTAAAAGTGAGGTTTTCTCTCAGGTCATTGAAGACATGCCCCCGGATCCGACGAATGTAGAAGATATGGTGCATGCAGCGCTGTTCAGCGGTGATCCCACAAAAGCACTGACTCATGCAGCGCTGCTCGACCCTTGGCTTGCTGCGCATATGGCAGATTTGATGCAAGCCTTATCTTTAATCGAAAAAGAAGCAAATGACGAGTGCGTTGAGTCATCTTACTGGGGGAAGACGGTACTTACCCCTTTTGCAGCTCGGGTCTCAATATCAGAGATTTTTACGTGCTCAATTATGCTCAGTATCTTCATACAGATGCCGCACTTTGGAGAATTACTGTGGCGTACATGTTCTCCTGTGGGGAAACTGGCGTCAGAAGTGCAGATGAAGTCTTAATGCACGTGTCGCTTAGGTTACGTCCAAACGCCCATAACCAAGAAGAGGAAAGTGCCGACAATTTAAAATCTGGAGATCTTGCTAGTGTGGTGAAAGACATCAATGCGACATGTTATGAGTATCGGCGTGAGGAAGTTCGGCGAACTATCTGTCGCGTATGCATTGTCTCCCAATCGCGCTTATTTATAATAACGTTTTCACGCAGATAGCTGCGCAGACCTTCGTACAAGGGGGGGAGTATGGACTCGCGCTTTCATATGCCTCCTCGGCGGAAGACTGGCCCGGCCTCGGTCGCGTGGTTGATCGCGTATTGCAAGAATATATCTCTGCAGGTACGAAAAAATGCAATGTTATGAGTTTATTTATCTGGACTCGGCCGAAATACAAACAGGGCCGGAACAGTTCACTCGTTACGTGGCTGGAATCGCTCCATCGCTCCAGACCCTTCGGATGCACCCTGGTGCACAAGGCATCTTTATCCATCGCTTGATGTTCGCTGTCCGCTATGCTGAATTTCATCAGCGTCTTGGCAATCGGGATCTGCAAGATGCTGCTTGGGATCTTATATCGATGTTCCAAGACGGGATTGCTCCGAAATCATGGTGGGGAGTTTTGCTGTGTGATGCCCAACAGCTTCTGCATTATGGTTCGTAAAGCGATCTGTATTTGTGCTCAGCACCTGATTTTTTTTAATCGTTAGATAGCGATTTGCTCTTTCCGTATGCAAGTGCATGCCTCCTGTTACAGCATCTGGAAGAAGTAATTGCGCGAACTGATCAAGGATCCAGTGATGAGTATCTTCGCGTATTAATCTCGAAGCTCGGCTGCAGTGGGACGACCGAGGCGCTACATACTCTCCAAGGCGTGCGGCTGGCGCTAGCAAAATATTTTGCCAGATGCACAATGATTGGTACTGGGGGGAAACAGGTTACAGAGCGCAAGTTCAGTGCTGCAGTGTGACGCACCTGATTTGACATCTGTACGGTCCTACTGATTAATTAACATTTGGAATTACATAGAACCACCGCGATGCGGCTTTAAGAAAGCGTGAGCTATCAAAAAGGTAGAATTCTCACCACTAGGCTCGGTTTGGAGGTCCTTTTTCGGTACAGCGAACCTTGTGCCATTAGGAATTTCTGCCCCTCCCCCTGTCATTGAAGTGCGTCATGGTTGACCCATGGCTACGGAACATCCGCGTGCCCTACCGGAATTCGTAAATTATAGCGGAGTACTAGAACTTTCCGTTCAATGGGCTCACGAGGATATTTTATTTGGCCAAGTTCCGGTTCGCACTCGTTGGGCAATGCATGTCTTCGACAAGAGTTCCTGGTTGTTGATTGTAGTATCCGAAAGCGAGAAGACTCTGCATGTGGTGAACACGACGTGCGAGCGAGAAAATGGACACAGTGGCCAGGGGGGTCGGCCTCTCCACACGCTCTCGCATCATGCAATTAATATAAGGGCTATTAATCTGGAGTCTGGACACGAAACTAGCTATTACAGTGCATCTAAACGCTGGTGAGCATCATTGGGGTGACAGCGGGTACGGCATCCATTTGGTTTGCCATCAACCCTTATCTGACCAGTGATCCCCTCCGTATGGGGGTCTGAATCGCTTGAACCGTTGGTCGAACGTATCTATTTTTTTTTGAGGGTGGCCATGGTCCGAGGCTTCGGTGGTGTGGCGAGTTAGAAACCCAGATAACTCAAGTGGAGCGGGGCTTTTTCTTTTCATTACTGCACGGAGCAGGGGACCCGGAAGCACAGCTGACGAAACTCAATAAAGCAAGTCGCATCCATCGGTCTGCTGGTCAGGTGGGGATATGGATATGTCGATCTGACGACATGAAGTGTAGGTTATATAAAGCCGACCTGATCAACCTATAACTGAACTGTGAATCTCTCCTAATATGTGCTACAAAATCATTCAGTATGCAGAGTACACCTGTGGTCACAAGTCTGTCACTAGACAACAAGTGGTACGGTATTGACCGCAGCATGTGCGCGATCCATCGATGACCAACTCCTTATGCAGGTCGACTGTCGCAGTAAAAGCTGCCGTTTCAGTCCTTCGCATCAAACTGGCGTCCACAGTTGCAAATCTACTTGCTCTCAAACGTGAGCACATTGCTTGATAGTGTTGACTGCGAACTCACGACCACCAGAATGCTTTCTGATCAAGGATTGATCATGGAACAGTTGAATGCTAATTGTGCGCGTTGCTATGGGGCGACTAATGGTCATTGAAGAGGCTTAAAATTGTATATCTGTGTATCTTACCTTCGGCTGCTTCACTTCGTGTTCATAGTCGTACTGAGAACGTCGCTGGTTTTAGTCATTGAAATCATGCCACTTACACGTGTAACATGCCTTTACGGTGTTTTCCATGCGCAGAGTAGAATAAATTGTTTGATGGTCTTTTTGTTGAGTGTTTTGAACAGGGGCTACTGAATCGCGACATCCCTGTTCAGGAAGTTACATAATCTGGGAGGTTGTTCCTTAACTTTGGACACACTCTTGGATCTTGCTCGCCACCTACCCGAGGTCCTGCAACTCTGCTGAATGTAGTCATGGCTGATGAAGGCTACCCCTCGACCGCTTGGGAATCTACAGAGAACTCTGATCCTAATACCAACCAGACCCCCACCTACGGCTTATTTCAGCCTAATAATCCTTCCCTTATTCAAGAATCTGCCACGGCACCTGCCTTGTCGCCTTCACCAGTCAAATCAACTTCACCACCTCCCAGATCAAGCTCGGACTCGTTGGGTCCATCGCCTACTTCGAAATGGCGAGACAGCGTTACGCTGACAATCGAACGCAAGGATACACTGTCCACGATCCCTAGTGACGCTATCAGCCTTGTGGAGCCTAGCTTTGATGAGAATGTATTAAGAGTATTGTGCGAGCTGGATGTAAGTATCCTCAATTATGTCTGTCCGCTGTTAACGCCCCGGCTTCGTTACAGTGTGGTGTTCCGTTACTGTTGGATCGGATTAAACAGAGCATGGTGTCGTGTCGCGTGAGTATCATTTCAAGATTGGTGAAGGCATTCTATGACATTCTCTCCATGTATACAGGAAGCTTCAGTGTTCTTCAAGAAGAGAGCGGTTTTGGAAGACGAGTACGGGAAGAGTTTACAGAAGCTTGCACGGAGTACATCCGAGGTCTACTCTATGAACGATGGGAAGGCTGGGTAAATACCATTTCAAGTGCTTTTCATATCTCGCTAATGACAATTCGCAGGTCTTTCGTAAACGCTTGGCAATCATCCATGAAAATCCACGAAGTTATGGCAGAGAACAGGATTCGGTTTGCACAGCGGTTAAATGAAATGAGCGAGGAGCTGGCCTCACTTGCAAAGGAAGTGGATAAGAACAGAAAGCAGGTTCGTTTACATCGTTTTTCCATTTAGGCATTTTTTGACACCTCCTAGACCAAGGAGTTGGCTACCCGGTACGAACGCGCATTGCAAGAATCAGAACTAAACATGGAGAAGTCCAAAAATCGATTGGATGTTTCTTCGGAGGAACTTGAGCGAGTGTTGCTTCAGAAGGAAGGGGAGTCACTCAAGGACGGTGGTTTACAACCCAAGAACCAGGGTGGGGTCGCAGGCAAACGAGCGCTGGGGAAAGCAGTGGCTAAAGGCGGGCTTCTGCTCAAAGGGAAGAATCCTGGGAACGTGTGTATTTCGTTGCCTGTTGCTTTCAGTCCCCTTACTCGTCGTATCAGATCCAAAGACAAGAAGGCGACATCCGCACACGCGTATCGAATGCATCTGACTTATACCGCAAAGCACTTACTGAAACCCAAGCAATGAGACAAGAGTACTTTAACTTCCAGCTGCCTCGGATACTCCGTGTTGAGTAAAAGGAAATGTGACGCCGTAATGACACTGACGCAATCTCATAGGCTCTCAAAGAATGTGCTGACGAAATCGACCTTGGGACGCAGTATCATCTGACAAGATATGCATTTTTATTCGAAAGCATTGTTTTAAGCGACGGGTCAACACTTGTTCCAATCTCGCCAGAAGATGGTGAGATCTCATCACGTACAGATCAGCCACAGTTAAACGCTTATTACAACTAAATAGGTGTCGGACTGAAATCTACGATCGAGTCTATTGATAATCGAGCAGACTTCAAGATCTACATGCAGAACTATGCATACGCACGTGGTGGAGCCGCTCCTCGTGGCCCGCGACGCGAAGGTCCAGCAGAAGAAGGCTTTGTACGTCATTCCTGTTTTATATTTGGCACTTGCACCAACGTCACTGCCAGCTGCCGCCACTGCCGACCCACGGGGTTGGCGCACATTCCGTCGTTCATTTTAATCCCCCGAGCAATGGTCATAACTCCCTAATTCCGGATAAGGGCCGGCCAACATTCGGTGTAGACCTTGCAGAGCAGATGGCGAGAGACAATGTTGAACTTCCAATGATCCTCGAGAAGTGTTGTGCTGCTATCGAAAAATATGGCCTTCATTCGCAAGGAATCTATCGAATTAGTGGCATGGCGCGGAAAGTAGCCTCGCTGAGAGAACGCTTAGACAAAGGTTCGCATTTGGAGGCTCTTTTCAGTTTTTTTTAAGCCTAACCGTTATTTACCCAGACATGGACTCCGTCAATTTGGATTCAGAAGAGTGGATATCTGACATCAACAATGTCACTAGCGTCCTCAAGATGTGGTTCAGAGAGCTTCCAGATCCGCTCCTAACATCAACCTTACACCAGGGTTTCGTGGAAGCCGCTAGTAAGCATTTATGCTTCTGAAATTTAGCAGTTTTTCACGGGCATCAGAAATTGACAACGATCGCCTACGGCACATACGTTTACACGAGCGCGTTAATGACTTGCCGGATCCGAATTATGCTACACTCAAATATTTTATGGGACACTTGCACAAGTACGTCCACCCTATTATCATTCATTAACGTTGGTATGAACCTTTGCTGCAGGATTGCGGAATATGAGACAGACAATTCTATGTCTATTCAGAACCTTGCCATCGTTTTTGGACCAACTCTTTTTGGTCAGATGATACCCGGTAGTGGGAGTATAGCAGGTCATGGGAACGGGGGGATGGCAGACACTCCGTTTCAGAACAAGGTAATTATCAAGCCTTGAATTTTGCTATTCGTTCTTGGGCTCAACTTAGCTACATTTACAGGCGATCGAGACAATTTTAGAGCACTACTCTGACATTTTCGTTGACGAAGCTGCTGAGGGGGGTGCTTAGACTCTCAGATTGTTTGTGCGTCCCCAGCGGACTTTACATGGTCGTTTCTTACTCTTTTGTGATACCCTGTAACTGCAGGCCCGAGGCCATCCACTGGTTGGCTTTAGTTTTGGTCTCGATTTCTAGTCGCTCTTTTTTGATAAAATCGTTGGTTTGTGATTCTATTTATCCATGCATACTTGTTCGGACCATGAGGATATGTATGTACTCAGTCTGTATGACTTATAATCAGCGTGGGGGATGAGTTCATTCTGTATACACTACAAGCACGCATTGGTTCCAAGCAGCATATGAAAGTGGCACCCAAGGCAATGATACTCGATTGACTCCTGCGATATTAGGCACTTGTTGCGCGTCTCACTCAGGACGGATTCAGCTCTCAGGCTCTGTCCGTCTGATCTCGCCGTTCTGCCAACCAAGCAATATCCAGAGACACCGTGACTGCGACTGCGCGCATGGTGCTGCTAATCCCTCACAACCTCGCGATAAACGCGATGATGATTTGAATACGTGAAGGTTCACGATTTCCGATACCTACGCAGTGAACCTAAATTGACGATAAGGATTTTCTCACGTAGTTTTGAGTATCGGAGAAGGTGATTAACTCTGCTATCTTCATCATTCATGCAAACCCCGTTGTCCATGCAATGTACTGCCGAATAAGCTTTCGCAGCGAAAACTTATCCGGCAGTACAGCTCTGAAGTCTTATTCATCACAAAACCAGCTGAGCACTGTTCACGAAAGGTAAGCAATTCCTCCAAGCCTTACTCTTGCCCGATAACCAACGAAGTCTCAGGCTGTACGTTCGGTATAGTTCCCCAAACTTTGCATAGCCTAATTCAGCTGTTCTTTTAGCTTGGGTATGGACTCCGCCTCGCTTGTTTCATTGCTTTTCACTAGCAGGGAGGGAGCCCCATTTTGTACTGAAGGACAGTTGTCATCGACACCTACTTTGCTAGAGCTTTTGGGATGATTGATGATGGCATCGACGAACCCTACACTATGGCTGGTTAGTTCCTCATTCCTTTGATTAGTGTAACAATCCGAGTCTTTCCGCTACCTTGATGCAAACACCGCATCCCTCCAGCCTGGCGGCCCCGGTGACTTGATTGGCATGCTACCACCCTTTTATACATTACATCGCAGCGGCGCGGGAGCGCTCAACTTCACCGTGAGAATCGCCTTCACGGAGCATGGGTCGGCCTTTCTCAGAGATCTTAGTCCTCAGACTTGGCCCGCTGGTGGGACTGGTGGCTTTATGAGTATCTTCAATCATGTCTGAGTCGTATCTCCCTGCGAGCTAAACATATGGTCATTTCAGCCACTTCCTTACAGTCATCCAGCCATCCTTTTTGTGTACGCTGTTGGGCGATTCGAACATTTTGAGTATCTTTCAATGGAACTGTTTGGGCCGGGTATGAGTGACGCAACCTGTGGAAGTCCCGAAGAAGGTCGCTCCTCATGCAATTGTGCAGATGGTGCGTGCTCCCTTACCATATGGCATCAGTATAGGCCTCACCTTCTGCATTCCAGATCTCTACACTGAAGCACATTCACTCTCACAACCTCATACAACCGGATAACGCCCTACTCTGTCACGGAGGTAATCGCCATATTCTCCGAATTGATTTTCTATCGCCGGAATTTGTACCTGCAGTCATCTCGAATTTCGAGAATCGAGCCTGACCGGTATGTACGTGCACCGAGAACTTTACCTTTTGCGATCAAAATGCGCGCTGAGGTTTTGATTAGGAACTGAATAGGATTCTTCACAGGCAACCTTGACCCTACGAGACAGCCTTGGATATTTGCCCTTCATTCTTTTCTCAGTTCTTTGGTGTTGTCCTGCCGCAAGGTTAGTGGAAGAGTGTGACCCTGCTTTCGGGCAGTTCCTCAACGAAATACGTGGACAATTTAATGAAGCGCCGCCATATCATCGGTGAGAACTAGTGTTCTGCACGTCGATGGACGAGCGAATCAGCGGTCAAAGTTCTCCTTACGGCTGACAGGGAGTTCAAGGAGTTTACGCGCAGGCTGGTCCCAGGATCCCACTTCTCCCGTGCACAGGAATTCATTCCAGATGCTAACCCTGTCAGGTGAGACCTAGCTGTTATGCTGTTATGAAGCAATGTGAGCGTGTCCTTCAAACTAGCTCTGGATTGGAAAGTTGCGGAAGATGCTCTCAATGGCCTCCACCGTCACAGATCTTCCACCCCACGTTTAGCAGCCGAGAAGGCGTAAAAGCTTTCTAGATGTTTACATCAAAATATACTCGCTGGATCCAAATACCCTTACTGCGAGCGGCAAAGAGGCCGACTGAACTAGAACATCCAGAACATCCCAATTCTCGAGAGGCGTGCGGGTGATGGTATGCCCAACTGATCATATTCATTTATCGTGTAATTGTTTCGTACAACTATTGAATGTGTCGAAGAAACTGCTGGAAACATTTGAGCCGACATGTGGAATATGCGTGTGATAAATTGACAGACTCTTAGGAAAATGTCGCAGACTGACTTATATGATCTCACAGCACCGCCAACTCCAAAAAGTGAGTTTTTTTTCGTTTGCTACGTACTATGTTACCAGTGAATACACTCGCAGTGATAGTCTCTGTAGATATTGAGGAAGTTCCATGTCTCGTCAGGCGTCTATCCCGGGAAATCATGGACATCATTACTATGTCAGAACCGAATTCCTATAAATTACATCTACACTGCGTTGGATATGGATCAACATATTTGGCAGAAGACCGGGGTGAGCAGCACTGAAAAATTGCATTCTGTCGGCTTATTTAGGTCTCAGAAAATATTTGGAGAACTAGTTCTTCGACATCTCTAGGCTATTTTGAACGACCTCGGGCTCAATTAGACTTCTTAAGGCGTAAGGTAATTCATATTTCATTTCATTTCTGTAGATGTCCCTGTTGAAACGCCGTGACATGCTGTACTAGGTTCTCCTTCGTGAAGATATACAGTTAGATGATCCTTGGCCAAAATTCTAGCGTCGCAGAGCGCAGTGAAAAGTGCAGGGAAATAGATTTTGATGTATGAAAGTGAGTATTTGACACCTTCTGAGAAGACGTGGTTACGTCGAATGTAGACAACTTTGGGTTGCGGGATGGCAGGTGCCGCCGTGGGCAAAGCATGCAGCAAGGGGATGTGATCGCAAAATGACACAAGATTGGTGGCTAATGCGGGCCCAGAGGCTGGGGGTGGTGCCTTAGACATAATGGACTCAGAGGTGAAGTCCACCCGGTTGGAGTCATCACCGAAAGAATTCGTCGTGGACACCGGGAATTGTTCATGCTCATTGAAGAACGAGCCAGATTCCGGCAGGACCAGCGCACCGCCTACTGGCAGTACTGGATTGGCTTGCTATCAATACGTAGTTAGTTTGCGTCTCTCGCAATATTAGATATACATACCTGAGTGACCTCGAAGTCCCGTGTAGTATTGTTTTCAAGTTGCTTAGTAGAGCCATAATTGCGTCCATGAGTCAGGCACGACGAAATTTTTTGCCTGGAATGTACGCAGAGAATTAATAAACTCCTGCACTGAAACCTCTCGGACTCTATCCAATTCCCAAACGAATTCCGAGTCATGGTAACAGAAACTGCTCGTCATCAAAGAGTGATCTAGAATCCGACAGGAAGGAAGGGTATGGCTATTAGGTGGTTAAGATGTTAATTTGTATTTGTCGCAATATCAAAAATACATACCTGGAGCGCCTTTCTTGTGATATAGTCCTCGTCTGTATAGGCACCAACCCTCTTCTCCCATCCGGCATAAGTGCACTCGATAATAGCCAATATGCAACGCCTGAATCCAGCGCCCCGCAGGACCAGGATGAGACGCCGTGTGTCAAATTTCCACCAAGGAAGCATCATGAATGATCGACATTGTAAGATTTAGCCCTGCAACCGTGACGAGTTAAAGATAAAGACAAAGACAAAGACTGTATAAATGATCTAAACGTACGGCAGGCGGCTTATGGAATCTGATACAGGTAGCATCCCTAGCAAATTTGAAAGGATGAGGAGGAAGTCAGGAGGAAGAAACATGAAAATAGTAGGAGTGCTCACAAAGAGTCCTGCGATATACTCGATACTCCAAGTTGCAAAAAGCAATTGAGTTCACAACTCCCGAGTCGGTCTTATCGATCTGAATGCATCCTCGGCGTCTTCATCCTGCCACAGACAAATAGGTACAACTTCAACTTGGACTCTTACTAATACATGTCGAAGAAACGCAACTCTACGCTTTATATATGTGCTACGAAATGTAAAATCTATCAGTCGGGTTGTTGATATAGCTGGTGTATTACAAAGCGCGGGCATCGTCGGTCTCAAGATCTGCGCAGTGTCAGTGTCGAGCTCCGACACTAAATCCAACACCTTCGATTTGGGCCCTCGCAGTCTGTTTGTTAAATGCATATAGGTGGTCCTACGCC
The DNA here is from genome assembly GCA_930272055.1 of Rhizopogon roseolus. Classification (NCBI taxonomy): domain Eukaryota; kingdom Fungi; phylum Basidiomycota; class Agaricomycetes; order Boletales; family Rhizopogonaceae; genus Rhizopogon; species Rhizopogon roseolus. The sequence continues at coordinate 78,809 of CAKNEV010000063.1, forward strand.
AATGAAATTCAGTGAACAAAATCCTGAGCCGAGCGATACACTTACAAGTCGGCCAACCAGCCTTCGTCTCCTTCACGTGTCGTCATCCAACTGTTGAGTTCAATAGCTTCGCTGTTTGATTGCGCAAGGAAATCCTTGAGGAGTTTCAGTTGGTAACATTTCGCAACAACCTATTTGCAAGCGACTGCGGCGGTGGATCTTGACTTTCACGGCCGCACTGGCGGTCATCTAAGTGGGACTCTGCGATAAAATATCAATAAGTTAGCCACACGATCACGATCAAAAAAATAATTACCCTCGAAAGCCGGAGGGGCCGCCAAGGTCGCGACGGTACTAGTTGCGTTTTCCTCGTCTCCAGAGGCTTTTTTTTGGCCCTCAGTATGAGGCTAGTCCAAGTCATAGGACAGAACTCACAGTAAAAATTCCCACTGTCCGCCTCCTGAGTGGTGGCAATGGGTGGCGAGTCATGCCCCACTGAGACTTCCTCACTGATATCGGTGCTTGTCATCATGTTCGTATTTTGGAAGATGAAGTTTCTGTAACCCCCAATATGGGCTCTCTTCGAGTTTTCAACGAACTGTGGAATTTAATTGCGTGCGTTTGATGATTCCAAATGGTAGATGATACAGGGTTACAAACTCGAACTGTGAGTGGGTGAGTATATAAAGTAAGTACCTCGTGGACAACACGAGTCAAACACGAGTACGTCCGATCGAACATTCCAAGATATTCCAACACGAACTCGCGCATGTTGTCCTTCATTGACCGCTCAAATAACAACTGTACCTCTGACACCTGTTAGTAGCGGCGTCAGGACTATCCAACTAGAAGAAAGTTAAAACATACCATAGCAGTCAGGTCTCCACAAACTTTGATATCTGGCAAATCCATGGTCCTCGAGGTTTCACTGCAGTGCAGTCCTATTATTATGATGTAAGCGAATAGCGGCAGATATTATCAGTGTTCATGCTTACCCTTCTCCACCGGTCAACCAGCACTGTGCGCCAATAGACCATTTCGACTAGCGAATTCTTGCATACCTTGCCAAAATCGTTAGCGTATTGACCGTGAACAGTCAGATGATCCTTGGCCAAAATTCTAGCGTCGTGGATTGCAGTGAGGAGTGCAGGGAAATAGGTTTTGAAGTACGAAAGTGTGAATTTGATACCTTTTCAAAAGGTATCAAATTTACACTTCCGTACTTCATCTGGGTTACATTGAGTGCAAACAGGTTCAGTTTGCGGGATGATGGCAGGTGCCGCCATTGGGAAGGGGGTCATGGTGTAATCGTCAAATGATACCAGATTGGTGGTTACTGCGAAGGCTGGGGATGGTGCCTGAGACATAATGGGCTCAGAGGTGAGGTCCAGACCGTCCATCCAGTTGAGGTCACCACCGAAAGAATTGTCCACCACCTGGAATTGTTCATGCTCATTGAAGAGCGAGCCAGATTCCGGAAGGACAGGCGTACCACCCATTAGTAGTACTGGATTGGCTTTCTATCGATGTATACTAGTTAGTTTGAATCTCTCGCAATATTAGATATACATACCCGAATGACCTTGAAGTGTGGTTGTCCTCGAGTTGCTCATCCTTCACGTGTGGGCGTCACTACAAGCTGAATACCTTCTTTCAACCTGCGTTCAGTCTCCTCCTTACCACGATTTGCCTTCCTTACTTCCTCCGCTGCTTTCATAGACGCGTTGGCCGCCTCCTGAGCGGCGGTCGCTTTCCTCCTGTGGAGGCAAGTTCTCCAGCCGTCGGAGACACTATTCAAGCTGCTCAGCTTGCAGTAAGCACAGTCAAACAGCGACTCAGCTCCGCAGCCACTGCCTCGTGGCGTCTCGCTCTATTGCATGCCCTCTTAGATTCAATTACCTCCAGTCTCGTCAACTTATTTCCAGTCATCACAGGTGCTGGCCTCTCTACGGATGCACATCGACGGCTCGAATTCGTCAACAGCCTTCTTCGCTTGCCCTCCCTTCATTGGGATTCTGAGCCTGTCTGCGCTCGGAATGTCGTACCAGACAGAGGAGTTTACGAATCTGCCCATATCAGCGTTGTCTCGCTGACGCCAGCAGCGCCAGCGCTGATACAAAAACGGATTAGCTGAGCGTATCAAAAGGAGTTCCTGAGGCGGGGAGTCGAATCCCGCTCTGACCGCAGCCATGTTTCAGGCATGACAGGCGGGCGAACGATCCGACATACTACCAGAATGGTGCCAATGCGGAAGGTGGAAGCATGCTAATTCAACAAATTGGCTAAGCTTACCAAAAAAAAGTCTCTTCAAGTTAGGCGGCAGTCCAACCTGCTCTTGCGCAGCCATGTTGCAAGCATGACAGGCGAGCGAATTATCCGAGATACTGCCGGGGAGTTATCAGCGCTGCTAGTGGAAGTATGATAATTCGACACAAAAACAAATTGGCTGACCTTATCAAAAAAAAAAAATAGGCGGGGAGTCCAGTCCTGCAATGCGGCAGCCATGTTTCAAGCATGGCAGGCGAGCGAGTTATCCGATATACTACTGGGGAGTTATCAACGCTGCAAATGGAAGTACATATGATAATTCGACACAAGAAATAAATTGGCTGACCTTATCAAAAAGTCTCTTAGAAGTCATGTTTTAAGCAGGACAGACGAGCGAAATATCCGTGGGGAGCTATTGGTGTTGCGAGTGGAAGTATGATAATTCGACACAAAAAATAAATGGGCTGACCCCGCTCTTCCGCAGCCATGTTTCAAGCACGACAGTATCCGATATACTACCGAGGAGTTACCAATGTTGTAAGTGGAAGTGTTATAATTCGATACCACAAAAGCAAATTGGCTGACCTTGTCAAAAACAGTGTCTTAGGCTGTAAGAGAGCGAGGTTCGACTTCCCGGATCCTGCCATGTTTCAAGCATGACAGGCAGGTGTACTTATCGGATATACTAGCAGAGAGTTGTCAACGTTGAAAATGGAACATGATTGTATCAGCTATAAGCTCGGCCAATTTTTTTTTTGACTTAGTGCTGTCAACAAAGTTTACATGCCCGTGAACGTAATTAACCGATTCTTGTCTGCCGCCAGCCAAGGCCCAAGTTGGCATACTCAGATTCGTCTCAAATTCTCACACAACTGTAAGGTGGCTACTGCGTGTGGGTGCAGCAACGACGAGTGCTACGAGTTCGAAGGGGAAGTAGTCGATCAAGTATGGATGGATGAAGTGATCAGAGATGATAAGATGTAAACAAGACGTGATTCTTAGTACGCGCGTGCAGACCTGAAATGCCAGTAAAGATGAGTGAATTCTCGTGTTCTATAGTGAATGTACATGGGGTCTTATATACGAGAGTACGAGGGTCAAGGCGCTGCTGTGGATATCGTTTGAAGTCAAGGTGAGTGGCGCGAGGTGAAAGGGGAGTGTGGCTTGGTTGCGAAGACAAAGCGCCGCGTAGTAAAGCGTCTGTGGCAATGGTAAGACAAAGAAATGTAAGAAGGAAAGCGTAAGATGTAAGGGAAATGTGTCCGAAAGGACTCGGATGCGACAAGTGAAGCTCGTTGCATTGTTGAGTCGTGACGGGCGGAGTTTGCTGGCTTTCGGTGTGGTTCGGGGCGTACAGGAATGGGAATCCTTACACAACCTAGCACGTTTTCACTGGAGCTGAGCGCTGAGCCTGCTTCAAGTTGCTTATTGAAATATGACGGGACTTACGCCTGAAGAGTGAGTCTTCTATGCAGTAGTATTTAAGGTTCAACTCAAGTTGGCCTGTATATGATTTCACAGAGATATACCTGGCGACTTCACGTCTCAAATTTCTGGCAAGCTCCAATCGCCAGTCGCAACTGGGTCCTTCGGCGAAATTTATCGATGTAGCATTGCGTCTAATGAAGGAAAAACAGAGGTTGGTTAACCAAGTGCGTCAGCCATGCTGTTAATATGATTTTGAATAGGTCGCAGTGAAAGTGTTCAAGATTGATCGCGGGAGGACTATAGAGAAACTTCAGAAGGTCAGTCTTTTAACCCGATTGTTTGCTGACTTGAAACTTCGCCTCATATGAGCCATGTACTAGGCAATTCTTCAAGAACTCGATGTGTGGCTTAGACTGAAACACTCGACTATTGTGCCTCTACTTGGAACTGCACGAGTCGAATCTCCCTTGTTGGCTCTCGTTTCTCAATGGATGCCTTCTGGGACATTGGCTGAATACCTCGACGAGCAAGCCATGATCATTACACCTTCTGCTAGAATTGGATTGGCAAGTTGCTTGTTCACACACACATTCAGCAAGTATTTATTGATAATAGGTCGGGGGCATTGCTGATGGCCTCAATTATCGTTGGTCCATTTCTATCATGACTTAACTTTGTTCTTAATACTCACCTAGTTCATTCGGAGAATGTCGTTCATGGAGACCTTCATCCCGTATGTACGGTCTTCTCTTTGTGGTTGTGGCGCTCATTCGCAAGCCTCAGGCAAATGTGCTCATTGATGGCTCAGGGAATCAGTGTCTGGGAGATTTTGGTCTCGCAACAGTCGCAGAGAACCCAGAGTTGCAGTGGAATACGACAACCGTGGGACGCACGTTTGATTCTCGATGGCGTGCGCCTGAAGTCCTTGGAATAGATGTTGACCCAGAAAAACCAACTTTCAAGAGTGATATCTACTCTTTTGGTAGTGTCATGTTCTTCGTGCGATATTTTACTTCTCTGCAGCTCTATGTATCCTAAGTTTTCTCCTGTCAGATTATCTCGGGGAGTATACCATGGAAAGAGAATAAGCACCCGGTTCGAATTTGCATTGAATTGTCGAAAAGAACTACCCCTGCGCGTCCCCATAACATCTTTGACAACCAATGGGACTTGATTCAACAATGCTGGAGTTGGGAACCGGAGCACCGCCCGGCTGCTACAATAGTCTGGGAACGGGCGGAAGCCCTCATGCGACAGTATGAAACGGTCTATCCGCTGACCATCACACCTGAAGGAGACGCCTATGAGTATAACCAACCATCACTAGTTTCTGCGTCAGAATCGCTGCAAGACCTTAACATCCACCACTTATCGCACTCTTTGATCACTGGCGCTTCTGGAGGTTCTCAGCCTGCACACACCGGGAATGACATCATCATCGATGAAGATGGAAGTGTTGCACACAATGAGGTTATTCATCGGTCATCGACAGACTTCTCCCTCCTACTGCAGCCGTCAGCGCTCCAACACTTACAAGGTCAGCTCCCAGGCCAAGAGAGCGGTTTTCTTTCGCAAAGATCAGTCAAGGTCACAAATACTCTGCCAGAGGAGATATATCCTCCTCCAGAACAAAGCGTTCTAGGTAGGGTTAGCTGTATTCACAGACTTTCCTTCGTTTACCATATGGGACTAGACTTCCTCCCTTTCGGCATTTCCTATCCCGTCAGCTATGAACCGAGTGCACTACTGTCCCATTCATCCGTAGATCAATATAACACATACGATGAGGAGCGCGCGTTATTCGGCCCTTCAACTAACCACCACCAAGAGCCGCATCTCTTGACCCGGCATATGACCGAAATTCATCTGCAAAAGGTTACGTATACCTGTTATCACTGTGGAAAGGCATTCGGACGCAGGTATATGAAGAAGAACCATATTTGTAGTGGTCGACAATGCCGGGGGTAGGTTCCTAACAGACGGATTCCTCATACACCGAATCTGAGATTCTCCTCGCAGAGCATTACGTCCTGAAAACTATCGACTGGAACTTCAGCTTTCCAGCTAACGCACTCTCTGCAGCGTATCAGTAAGGCGGATGATTACGCTCTGAAATCGAGGATCATGGGGAAGTATCTACTGCACTGGGTACATTGGAGTGGCGTTTACTGACCACGCCACTTCATTAGTCGCTACTGCGACCATCTGGTTGTCGCGCCTCATTATAAGTAACGATAAATGGGTACGTGACGCGTGTAGCCTTACCTTGATCATGTTGATAACATTATCTGATTCCAGTCTGCCAATCTTGCCCATTACTTGTCGTAGCGGAACGCTCCCCAACCGCCAACTCGATGTTGAACTAACATTCTCAAACTCATTCGCCGCGAATCATTTGATAAGAAGTCTGTTGGCAAGCAATTCATACATGTTTAGTGACCTATGGTGGCGGCGAGGAGGATGAACACTAATAAGGCCAACGATAGTCTCCTACCTTTTCTATTTCAATTATTACGCTTCCATTTTCAACATTGATCCCGACTACTGCATGATGGAATGGCCTTCGCGATATTGAATATTGAATTCTCTGGTTAGCTGGGAGAACTTCTTTCACTATGGGCGTCACTACAAGCTGAATACCTTCTTTCAATCTGCGTTCAGCCTCCTTACCACGATTTACCTTCCTTACTTCCTCCGCTACTTTCATAGACACGTTGGCCACCTCTTGAGCGGCAGTCGCATTGCTCCTTTAGAGGCAAAGTTGAGTCTCCATTGCATGTCGCCGCGACTCTTGGTTGGTTTGGGCGAGCCTATTAGTAGCTGTCTCAGCCCTGGAAACCTCCGCATCCGCGGGGGCTTGCGCAACAACAACAAGTTCTGCACACCGGCGCGCTTTTATCGCAGCGAAAATTGGATGGTGTTGCAGCCTAGTCTGTCACAACTAACTGAAAGGAAGTCCCCAGGCGGAAATCCTCGACATCCTCAACATTTGCTAGGCACACGTTGAGGGTCAGTAGTAGACGGTCCTTGGCGGAGGTCAGTTCAGAATTTTTTTTTGTTTCTTGGGACTGTATCAGATCGCATAATCTATCCAAAATTCCAAATTGAATACCACCACCTTATAAATTCAAGCATGGCACGGAATGAATCCAGCACAACGGAAGGACCAGGCTGAAGATCCTCATCATCCTCATCATGGGCTGTTAGAAACACGTTGAGAGCTAGTAGTAGATCATCCATGGCAGTCAGATCGAATCTTTTTCGTTATTAGAGGGTTGACATCTCACCAAAATGATGTGTTCGGTTACGTTGTAGTACTAGTTAACGCTGGTTGTGGGACGAGGATAGGAGGCACTTGCGACGGTTTTTATAATTCCAACTGGCTACCCGCCGTATGCATATTCCTCCGTTAGTCTCCCCTAGCCAGACCTTAGAAATCGCTCCCTATAACGAGACATGACAATGAGTCACCGCACTAAATTACCGCTAAGTTATCCCTTTGCAACGTGTTCAACAGTTGCGCAGTAGACCATTGAAAATGACAGCAAATATTGACTCCACAGCTAGGGCTAACGCTTAATCGGTTGATTAGAGGCTGATGACAATGAAATAGGATTACAGTACTGATACAGTATAAATAACAGAAGAGATCGAAAAATGTCTATGCACCAAAACCGTACAGAGTACGCCCTGATCGCTTGAGAGCGTAGACGACGTCAAGAGCGGTAACCGTTTTCCGCTTTGCGTGCTCAGTGTATGTTACTGAGTCACGAATGACCTGTGACGAGACATTAGCATCTGTGACTCAGTGAACTGAACGTGAATAAACGCACGTTTTCAAGGAAAATCTTCAGCACACCACGAGTCTCCTCATAGATGAGACCAGAGATACGCTTGACACCGCCACGACGGGCGAGACGACGAATGGCAGGCTTTGTTATGCCTGAGTAGGCAAGTTAGAAAAAGATGAGCCCGAACACGGCTGACTCACCCTGAATGTTGTCACGAAGAATCTTGCGATGACGCTTAGCACCACCCTTTCCGAGACCCTTGAAGAAGAGTCGGCTCGGGTCGCAATGTAATACAGGAGCTCAGGCTCACCTTTCCACCTTTTCCGCGGCCGGACATTGTGATGTGTAGTGTTAAAAACGGAGTGTAATAAAGTGCGTGAAGGTGGAGCGACGAGGCGGGAGACGACAACACCACCAAAATAGGTGAAAGACTGCTTATATAGCATCGGGATGTGGCTGTGCTGAATTACCTTTCTGGTTTGTTGATTTGAAAAACGCGACGTTACACGTGATCAATCGACGCGTCTGTATATAGGGCCACTTTCATTGACTCGAGCCGACCTCACTCATTCCCGCACCACCACCCACACAACACACAAACACAACTTCGTGTCATCATCCCCTTGATTAACAATGGCTCGTACCAAGCAAACTGCTCGCAAGTCCACTGGTGGTATGTATTCTGTTGTCTCTGCAAGAAACTCGACTTGACTGGTGAACAGGCAAGGCCCCTCGTAAGCAATTGGCCGCCAAGTCTGCGGCTCGCAAGACCGCACAAGCAGTACGTGCAATCTTTCAAACTTTTTGAGCTTCGTTAACGCTCGTTTTCATCAGACCACTGGTGGTGTCAAGAAGCCCCATCGTTTCCGTCCCGGTACCGTCGCTCTTCGTGAGATTCGTCGGTACCAGAAGTCGACGGAGCTCCTCATCCGCAAGCTTCCCTTCCAACGTCTTGTCCGTGAAATTGCACAGGATTTCAAGGTTAGCCATATGCCTGGTTTACTGTGGATTGTGTCTAATTATTCCTGCTAGACTGACCTGCGTTTCCAATCATCGGCCGTGATGGCTCTCCAAGAAGCTGCGGAGGCGTACCTTGTCTCGTTGTTCGAGGACACGAACTTGGCTGCCATTCATGCAAAGCGTGTTACTATTCAACCAAAAGACCTTGCTCTTGCACGACGGTTGCGTGGCGAGCGTTCGTAGAGGGGCTCTGGTTTTATTACTGTTCGCGTTGTAACCTATTGTATTTCTATCTATTTCTTCTGGACTATTTCGATGAGCGAGAATAGGATTCGATCAAACTGAACGCGAGTCTCTTTGACTTCAAGAATTACTTCTCAACGCTAAGCACGATTCAACGATATCGTACCGACATACATTAGAGAGTAATCCATGACGTTAGTAACATTATCCTCAGGTGTCCGTCGTAAGTAAATTTAATTAGTAAATTGTCCGACCATTAAGCCATCCATCCATCCTCTGTACCCCTATTTCACCCAAATCCATCACATCCAAGCAGCACCAACAGCGATAGTGACGATACACACAAGCGGCGTCCAGTCAACGCCCCAACGGCGAGAGGCAACATTACTTCCACCACCTCCGCCCGCCGTAGCGCTGGCAGAGATGGAGCCAATGGTAGCCGTAGGTGGAGGGGCATCTACCCCGTTCATCTGTACCGCAGTGCCCGAGAGCGCAGCAAAGCCAATAGAAGGGGGGTTATACCGAAAGACCGAATACACGTTTTTCTGAACGTCAACAAAATGAGCAAGCCACCTCAAACAACACATGCAACAACAAGCGCTCACCAGGAAGGTGTCACCGACGATCCAACTGGGCGCACTCCCGCCTGTGCTCAGTTCGAAAAACGCACCGATGCACTGCGATGTGCTGAGCTGGGTGAGCTCGAAATCAGCTGGGGCGATGGACCAGCTTGGCCCGCCGAACGAGATGGCCATGTTGACTTGCGTGTCGCACGGGTAAGTCCAGTATCCCTGCCAGTTGCCTGAGCCAGGCGCTGAGCCAGGGATCTGCGCGAAGATGCTTTGGATGACGCTAGGGGGGCCGCCGACGAGAGTAGTACCGGTGTCGATAGCGGAGAACGATTGAGAACTCGATGGAGTAATGGTGCTTCCTTGAACGGTTAACGCTGAAGGCAGCCGACATTAAGCTTTTGAAGGCCAAGCGACAGATGTACTAACATTTCATTGGTAGAATCCAATATGTCGGTGTGGATGGAAGGTCCTGCCAATCGATGTTACCGGTGTAAAGGCTGCTGTTCACAAAGCCTAGCAAGTATTCATCAGAGTCGATAAGGAAAGGTTGTGCGACGAACTACCACATACCCATGGTGAAAGATCCACCAGGTTCCTCTGCGCTGACTTTCGAAGCATTGATGAACCGCGTGAGCTGGAACGCCATGACCGGATCTGTCCATGCTCCCGAGCCCGCCAAAGTCTGCCAGAACGGAGTGTGCCGCGAACTAGCTATGCTCTGCCATGCCAAGCCCAACAAACCAGAGACAGGCGCGTTAAGAAGGCCCGTTGTTACCTCCGTAACAGCACCAAAAACCTGGTTATTCACAGAGAAACCCGCCATCTGGACAACATCCTGGACCAATGAACCTGCAGCCGCACCAGAGCCGTACTGGATCTGGAAAGGCTCGGAAAGGTTCTGGAAAGTAGAGGAGCTCGCGTCATTGAACGTCTGAACCTGGGAACAACCAAGGATGCAATTTTCATCCGCGACCCAGAGGTCGCTAATAAGGGTTGAATACAGTACGACGACGCCAATTAGGAGTCAAACTCACGACGAGCCGGTATCTAATATGACATTGAAGGAGACCGGTGGTGTGCCTATGGCCAAGGATCCAAAATAACTGAAGTAAAAAGCCTTGAACAAATTGCAGCACGGGCAGAGATTATCGGTAAAATAATTGACCTTGAATCTGCATTCTGGTTAGTCATCCTGTTGAATGAATTGATCAATTGATCAGTGCCATGACAAAATCTGTTAAACTTTAAGGAGATCTCACAAATTGGTACCAGTACTCCTCTTGGTCAGAAGTCCCCCATACTTGGCGGTGAGCGCATCTCGCTCGTTCTTTGCCCAAATGCTCCAATCAGTAGCGGTCCGAACAGGTTGTGCTCTTCGAATTAGAGGGATGGACTGGCCTGCAGCCGCGAAAACGTTTGTGGAGATGACTAGGAAGTAAGACAAGAGAAGGGCGAACACGGAAAACATGATAGTAGGGATTGAAAAGGCTGGATAACTTAAATAGCGAATGAGGGGTTTCAAAGAGAAAGGCGATCACACCGGAGCCTCTCACAAGCATCGCGGGTGATTTCACAAGAACCCCAACCAACCCAAGAAGCTGCGGAAGGCCAAGGCCAAGCTCCAAGACAATTGAGTTTGAGTCAGCTCTCGGCGAGTCGGACAATGCCGCGGCTCAGGCCTCAGGGTTCACATTCAAACGTTCTACTGTGCTGACAAGCGTTGACAGCGCTGACTATGACTAGCAGCTGCCTTCTATACCTATGTAGCACCTCCAACGCACCAAAAAAAACCTGTCTACTTAAAAAAAGAAACATGCTACTCGGATCAAGGAACAGTCTTCTGACCGGCCCAAATGACATACGGCAAATCCAATAGCCCGTCCACTCTGAACAATTGCCAAGTCTCTTTGCTCAACCACGTTTCTAGGAACTCCCTTACGACATCTTCTTGTCTCAGTTCCACAATCACCAACACCCAAGTCTTCCCTGCGGTTGAGACGGACTCGATTGTTTCGACGAGGGTGGGAACAAGGGACGGGTGGTATATGCAATCGACAATTAGAACGAGATCCCACTCCGCGTCGGGCTCGGCTGGCTTGGGGCAGTAGCGCGACCGCCTAGCCGGTGGTAGGGACATTAGAGTTTCCCAGTCTAATTCTTCCACGCAAACATTTGAGCCAGGTGATCCCTCCGGAAGCTTGGTATCCTGCGACCAGCCAGCGAAATTAAGAGCGACGTTTTTTCGTATAAGGGGGAGAAGGGACGCGATGTCTGTCGCGGTGTAACTTTTTGCAAGTGGAGAAAGTGCCATGCTGAGCAAACCTGTACCCGCGCTACCAAACGGATGGCAGTCAAGAAAAAAATAATAAACACCGACCTCGGAGCTCACCCTAACTCGAGTATGTGGCTCTTCCTGAGAAGATCTTTATCGAATAATGGGTTGTCTGGAGGGAAGCGGTGTTGCTGCAAGATGACTTGAGCGAACGCTATGCTGCATCAACGTCGTCGGATATCTAGCTGCAGCTATGTAGCGCACAGTATGATCCTACCTCGCTCGCCACAAGACACTTCCAGTATCTCCTTTTCGACTGCGCAGTGCAGTTTTGTCTTGCGCAAGCTCGAATTCGATTATATGCGGAGCCTCAACGTCACCCAGGGTTCTTCTCGCAGACTTTCCCTTCCGTGATTTCGATGCTCTGGCGACTTTCGAGGGAGAAGGTGTCGGGTGTGATGGCGCGGTGAGTTCAAATCGGATGGAAAGGATATCCTTGCGAGAATCGACATGTCCTAGGCCGCGAAACCCGTCTGGTCCTGTCTGATCAATTGGTTTCTGGTTCAGAGCCGAGTATACGAGGAAGATCTGTGACATGTTGATAGAGTTGAATATCCAAGATCCCAACAGGAGTGAATTAAGCTGACATCCTCATCCGCGTCAGTCACTGGCTCAGTGCCATCCGGGAGCCTCAGTAGATTCGAGCCCATGATATACAATCAGATTTAAAGTTTAGAGTAAGTAAAAGACAACCATCGAGTCATGTCATGTCGGAACAAATAGGGTCAAATACATAACCTTCTCTCATTTTTCCCGTCACGACTCACGACAAGCGCTGGCAGGTTGTCTCGATATTCACCCAGAACTCGATATGATCCGTATCGTTCTTGCACAAGGAGCGCACTTGTTCAATGGCTTGTGCCTAGGATATCGGCCTTATACTTAATGTATCTAGATGTTCCGACAAACGTCAAAGAACAACCAAAAATATGGCCATCTTGGCGATTTTCAGTGACACGGACCGACTCAGCTAAGCTTTCATCATTCCTCCTCTTGATAGTAGCTCGCTTCTCGTTACATATCTTGACCCTCACCGATGAGATACTGATGCCTAGAACTAGCGTACATGCTGCAGGAGTTTGGGCAAATAGATACATAGATTCGACAACAAATGCCTGCTCATGAAGGATTGAAGGAGGGACCCTGACCTTGAGTGTAGGCACGCTCAACATCCTATAAACAGGTCTACAGCCCACTGGTCATTGAGCCCTTTTTTTTTCTATCGCGGCGTTTCAACGTGTCCTAGGTGATACCTGACCGTGAATGGAGGGCGCCAGGACGTAAGTGCTGTGTGGATAAGTGTGATTTTGGGAGCGGGGAATTTGGAACGCGAGTCGGAGATGAACAACTGCAGGCGCCATTGTTATCTCCGCGATTATTTCGAGGCCACTTCTTCGCTGCAAATGGTCAATTATTATTTGTCGTGATTCCCTATTCGTATTTTACAGTAAATGATGCCATCAGCCTTCTGTCATTTTATTCTCTTCAAGAGGAAATGCTGAACCAGATTTGGGAAACGTAGTTCAGTCACGAATGAATAACGAATCGATGGAAGTGGGGCATGTCGTCCTGTGCAGAATTTCCGACCACCATGGATCCTTGCCAGTCAGAAACAGCCCTACCCTTTTTTATCGTATAGACATACCTTTTCCAGGCTCCTTCGCACCACTGCCGGAGACTCAAGAGGTTGTCGGATTATTTCGGGCGTTGTTGAAGTCTTTCGCATTTCGCATGTGATAAGATAAAATTTACCTACATATACAGTCGTATCTACGAGTCGAGTACCTTTGCGCGTTTGCAAACTTGAAGAGTTCCCTGCCAATATCATTTCGTCGTTCGTCATTTGCGCAGAGGTTGGGGGCGATCTGCAAGGTGCAGGTACATAGCATATTTAGAGATACGCAAACTTCCTGTAATTAGGCGACAAGATCTTTTCCCCATTCCTGTCCTTGCAATGCAAAACAATATCACGGTCATTTTAGAGGAATGTGTCTGTCACTTTGAGTTGCCACAAGTGGGCTCTGTAGTGAACCCAGCTCATGGGACATGACACGGATAAGCTAGGGGCTTCAGCTGACATATGATAATATGTCGGAAACAATGCTACAATTCATGATATATTTTTTGCATAGTTATAATCCCGCTTGGTCTGGCATTTCTGCCGTGTATTTTGCCATTGTGGCTGACATTATTTTTAAAACATTTTGTTTCAGCAACTTGGGCGGGTGTAAGCATTGGCAGCTGACCGGTGGGAATATCGGCACACTGGTGCTTCCAGGGCGGCTCATCCTCGAGGTCAGGCGTTAGGAAGATGTGGCACATCTGCAGGGTAGTGTTAGGAGTCGTACTTGAAAGGCTCTGTACAAAGATGAACAGGCAAGCGCCAGCCGGGAAATATGGGGGGAAGAGAGGCAGGAGACTCACAAGCGCTGTAAACGAGGTGCACTGCGCTAGCAGCTGTGGTCTCTTTGTTCTACCCTCGTCAGCATGCACGGGCCTGTCACGTCGGTCCATAGAACTAACTGAACTTGTGAAGAATTCTGCTTTCGCATGTTGCAGCGGAAGTGTGTCATTGAGTGACTAGAAAAGGCGTGAAGAGCGTGAAAAGAAGGTCGGTCTTGGCAGTAAAAAAATAAGTTTGGCTGGCGGGGACTGAAATTGAGTCCGATACGGGGAGCGAGAATCAGAATGAGTTTTGTTTTTCAATAGGGTAGGGAAGAACGATCAGAATTACGCAGGCAGTACAGTAGTAAAGCCTGTCTAATCCTGGATATGTGTAAATTAGCGCGTCTTTAGTGGAACACGAGGATAACTGATTAGTGTATCACGGATAACCAGCCCGGTTCGGTAACGCATCTTTTTGTAGGCGAGTGTTACGAGCGGGAACATGTAAGTAATGTAACAGTGTAGTATAATGAAAGTCATCGGTGTACTGCGGATAATCAGCCCAGTGCGGTGATGCTTCTTTTCATAGGCGCCGCCGCGCCGGTGACCCATGTTTTCGAAATTTGTCGGCGAAAGAAGTGTCACCAAACTGGACTGGTTATCCGTGGTGTCTACCGCGGATAATCAGCCCAGTGCGGTGATGCTTCTTTTCATAGGCGCCGCCGCGCCGGTGACCCATGTTTTCGAAATTCGTCGGCGAAAGAAGCGTCACCAAACTGGACTGGTTATCCGTGGTCTACCGCGGATAATCAGCCCAGTCCGCTGATGCTTCTTTTCATAGGCACCAGTGACACTTCTTTTCGTAGGCGAAAGAAGCATCACCAAACTGGGCTGGTTATCCGTGATACTACGATCACCCCCTTGAAACAGCGATGGGAAGAGCCTATACTTTTCTCGATTCCTGTTCGAGTGCAACCGTGGTGTAGCTATGTAACTGACCCAGAAGTCATGTTACTCACCGTTGTCCCATCTGCAACACGTTGAACTAGAGATCGGAAGATCTGCATAGAACACTCCATGTAAACCACCCCTCTGTACGAGCAGTCTGTACACGAGTAGGTAAATTGATTTTAAAAGTAAAATCGACAAGAGAGCGGTGGATCCATTGCCGATAGATGTCAAAAAAGAGGTAGATAGATTCGACGTCATGGACTCGCAACTTACAAACCAGTACAGTCATCGAGCGGACTCTAATATGTTGATTACAAAATTGCGCTCGGCATGCCAAGGTGAATTAAAATGGTTAGTCTTCCTGAACGCACTGTTATAGGCGCCTGCCACTGTATCATGAATGCTGAACTTCAACATCATAATTGGAAATGATCTTTTTGACTGCACTAAATGGAAATTCCATGCAGAATACAGCCTAGTTCATGGGCTCTCATGGTATAAAGAGTTCGTACCTTCGTCATACACCAAGTCATGCAGTCTAGCATTCTCCCACTTTCCAGTGTAGTTACATTCATACCCTCCAGAGATCCCGCATCAAGGAGTTCTGCATCGCCATCCAGTAAGGCTGCTCTAAACGAAGTTCGATGAGTACACGATAATTTTATACCCCTTTAGGTCCAAACTTTGGTCGACATCATCTATGCAGCCGGCGGTTATGGAGCAATGCAGAAACTTGACTAATAGTACTTTAGGACATGGACACGTTGATGAAGACTCACTGATAATGACTTCGCAATTATTTCTCGAATGCCTTAATCGACATGAACATCATGGCAGGATTCATGAAGCATACAAAGGGATCATTCGCATTTGCCTCGCAGAGATTCTTGCCAACAATCAGTCAGAAGTCGCCATGTGGAAAGGTTCGTGGAATAAAATACCAACCAGTTAAGCCATTCACCTGTTGTCCGTAGACTTCCCACTCCTGTCAACAACACTTCAACCCTCACAAGGCCAGCTTCCCGGCCAAGAGCAAGGTCTCGTTTCGCACAAAGTGGGCAGGAACACTACTATCCTCCCAGAAAGGACTCCTCTCGGCAAGTTTTTTTCCAAGTAGTGGTTAGCTACATTCGCAGACCTTCCTTCGCTTACCATGTGTGATAGACGTCTCAATCTTCAGCACTTCTGGTTCTGTCAGTTATGAACCGACTTTCCAAACTTCCACACCTCAGCATAGCACGTGCTTCGAGGGGCAGGTCTTATCTGTTGGTCCTTCAATGAGCCACCGCAAAGAGCCACATCTTCCTGTCGCACTGCCTGATGGCGCCCAGGACAAAGTAAAGTGCACATGGCCCGGTTGCTCAAAGGTTGTCGGGAAGGGTTGCTACACTCGGCATGTGAATGAGACTCATCTGCGGAAGGTTAAGGCTGTCTGCGCTCGTTGTGAAAAGGCGTTCTCGCGCACCTATTTGAAGATGAATCACGAGCCTATCTGTCGTGGTCGGCCATCCAGGAATAAAATTCCTGATGATGATGAGCACATCATCTTATGCTCACCTATGACGCCCGCCCCCCCTATTTATGAGAAGTCATTTTAGTAGCTGGCAATGTTCCATTTTTACGATAATTCACCTCCATGTACCAGTCGCATCTGTAACATTATATCTAGACACTCTATGCTGACATGCTGGGCACTAGTCACCGTCGCCGACTCCTCGAGTGGCTGAGTGGGACGAATTCAGACCATATCGAGTTCTAGGTGAATGTGAGATTGTAGCTACTTGGCACGTATCGACATGTGTCAGAGTGCTCAATGATCGAGGCAGGCAATCAGGTCCAGTGACTTGGCTTCGGGTCCTCGTGGAGGGATGGAGCGTCAATGGGTAAAAGCCAGACTGTTATGTAATCGACGGTGTCGCCGTTCATGTGATGTTAATGGGACCGCCCGGGCCGCTTCCCTGAGTAACAGAGTAGCATGCATTGAGTATATCACGGGTAACCAGCCCAGCCTGGTCATAATATTGTAAGTACATTCTCGAGAAGCCGACTGCTCAGACCAAGTCCAGTTTTGCAAGTACAATCCAAACTGTCCCTATGATTTTAAATTACACGCCTAACTTTCGCTATCGCCCTCATCGCTGCCAAATTGTTGCCACCTCCGTTCCTGCTGCCGAACCTGGTTCATCCCCTTTACCATCTCACAGACATGCGTCCACCGCTCACCATAGACCGCCGAACTATTCGAACGCTGCCTCAACTCCACCGAAGCCCATGCAGCGATATCAGTGAGGTTCGGGCATATATCCGAAAGAAACGCCGCAACTGCGACGGTCTCACTCGATTCAATAGCAGAGTCTGCAAGCCCTAGGACTTGCAGCGATGTATTTTCAATTCCTTCCCCCGGACGGTCTGCTGGCACTTCTTTGAATCCATCCATGTTAAGGGCGATGCAGAGCGTCTGGAGACTGGGACATAATTCAAGCATGGTGAGGAGGCCGATATGAGTGATGCCAGACTTGACGCGCCATCCGGAGACATCGTTCAAGGATAAATAATGAAGGTGAGGCCATGAAGAGGCCAGGGACTCAAGGTCATCGTCGTTAAGAGATATAGCGTGATCGACATTGATGTCTATCCTGCTTAGGTTCTCGAAGAATGTAAGGGGCACAAAGTCACGCAAAGTGAGCGCGGGGGTAGAAGATAGTGCGAATTGCGAAGCAGCTGCCAGTGAAGACGACCCATTGACCGCAGACGGAGGAATGTCGTGGAGAGGTTGGGAATAGTAAGAATGATAGTGATGGGGATAGTATGGATGAGGGGGCAGTGCGTGCGCAAGTGGGAGGGGCGGGGCCGCATATTGTACGATGGGGGGTCCGGGACGAGACGGAGTCATGAGTCGCAGGCTCAGATCTTGCAGTTGAGCAGTCGAGAACCGCCCGAGAGTAGTAAAAAATGAACTGACAATACCAAGGGGCGGATTGGTCTCCACTTGCATTCTCAGAGTAGCAGGTGGTTCTTCAAGTTTGTTGATGAACTCAACTAGGAAAGATAGATTCGCAGTGTGAATTTCGAAGTCGCGCACAGAGAGAAATGACCCTGATGGTAAAGAGTCCAGCCAGGCTCTACTATAAGGCAGAACGAATGAGAGCTTCCGGAGAGTCGCTCGCCCTGCAAGATGCACAAGTGCAGTGGCATCGATCCCTCTGCAGCTGATCTCTGTAATTTTGCCCCATGCGCAAAGAGCTTCTGAAAAGCAGGAAATACCATCGGCATAGGCGTGGGAAGGCAAGGATACATGGGTGACATTGGGACAAATGTAGGGCAAGGAAGTCATAATGCCAAGCTCGGTTGTCTGCCACGTGTTGAGATTCTCTGGAGTATCTATTATGACAGATGTGACTGTTGGCCCGGACAGCATGCGAATGAATGAGAAAGTCTCAGGTCTGTCGTCATTCCAGAAAATTGACCGCAAATTCGGGAACAGAGGTAATGTGGTTGGGGGGTGGCAAAGAGTATGGATGGTTGAGACATCTACTGGTCGAGAGGGGTCGACGAGGCGCAAGTGCTTAACGCGACTTGCGCGGGTCTGAAATATCTCCCATTCAGTCATCTTCAGTGGTCGCATAAGCATTAACGGTCGAGGAACTTGAAGAATATGTAGATGCGCCAATCCCTATATACCCCAATGTTAAATAACCTGTGATACACGTAGAACGAAGCGCTCACCGCGGCTTCCTGTCCACTAAAGATCAAATCAGAGGCCAACATTTCCAATAATGGTGCAAGCCCGTTCAGATTTGACCATAGGGCGCTGGTAGCTACATGATGGAAAATCTTCGAAGTTCTAGCAAGAGAAGCAAGTGTCCTTCTTCCAACATTACTTTCATCATTCTCCACATGTTCACATATGAGTGCGAGAAGCTCTTGGATCAAGAAAAGTCGGTGCATTCGCGTGCATGACAAATTCATTGTAAGGCGTTTAAGTAAGTCTCGGTGGACAAGATCTTTGGGAGATTGGGCGCGAGAAAATCAGGACGACACTATCACAAGACGACTCCAGGCTTTGAGGATGAAGGGTTGCTGCGAAATTCTAGCAAACGTCTAGCTCAAATTTGAGGGATGGAGTAACTTATCCTGATTTAACGAGAGGTAAAGATGATAATTGTGGGGATAACCAGGAAGCAAGACAGCAAAAGGGGACGAAGGAATCAAAGTAGTGAATACGCGATCATGTGGCCTAATATTGATCTTCCTGGCAAGTCGGCGCAAACAGCGCCAAATAAATCACCTTGCATTAACGCTCACGATCTCCCATACCCACCCAGAATTCGACATGGTTCGACTCCGAATCAGCGGCTCGTGTGCTCAGTATATCAACCATAATTGATGTCTGGATGGTCTGATGGTTCATGAAGGACCATTTAGCAGAAAGACAATATATATTGGCAAATACAGCAAGGTACATTTCTTTCACAAATATAGTTTTGAATCGAGTGTCTAA
This sequence comes from Rhizopogon roseolus, assembly GCA_930272055.1. Lineage (NCBI taxonomy): Eukaryota > Fungi > Basidiomycota > Agaricomycetes > Boletales > Rhizopogonaceae > Rhizopogon > Rhizopogon roseolus. The sequence goes on from CAKNEV010000063.1 coordinate 98,219, forward strand.
AATGAAGCCGCAGACCGGGTATCATAGGTAAAAATGCACTAAAAATATTACAACGGGAAGCCTCACTGTTAGGAACCCTACTGTCCACCATGACAAGTATGTTCGTGGTTCTTCATGTCATACCTGCGCGTGAACGTCTTTCTACAGCGATTGCAGGTATGCTTAGGCTTTCGCAGGTGGATTTCGTTCACATGCCGGTTCAAGCTACCTTTATTGATGACACTTGAGCATCCAATCCATCCGCACTGCACCTCCTCCTCATCGCCACGTGTAACAGGGAGGTGCGACTCTTGGTGGCGGCTAGTTGAAGGGTCAGTTAGCGTCTGCTCCTCGGCGTGTGTGCCATACTGGTGTATGGATGAATGGAACGGTCGTGCACTCGGCTCATAACTGATGGGATAGGAAGTGCCGAAAGGGAAGAAGTCTAGTCGCACACGGTAAACGAAGGAAAGTTTATGTCAGAACGAAGCTAAGTTCCTTGATTACCAGTTTACTATTGAGTTTCCGCAGTCTCAGGCGCGTGCTTCCGAAGTACATAGGGCACGTTGACAGCAGTCGTCGTCGATTTACGATTGAATTGGTTAATGATGTGGCAGCATTCGGGGACGTGGCCGGATAGCACCATCGTCCGGTTCTAAATATGGATTAGTAGAGTAGTCAGGAACAAGCGAAGAGCAGTAAGCGTCTGCTATACCTCTCATTCCTCTTTAATGATCTCATGCATGGAACACGGAGAAACAAGAAGCTGTACCTTTTTTTTTTCGGGAAAGTGCTCCCTATAAGGGCTGCTTGCGTCGAAGTAATCTACATGCTCCCTCGGGTGTGAAACTCGACATTACTTATACATTTACATTCGCGGGCGGTTGCTAGCCTTGCAAAAATAATCGATACCCGGCCTGCCTAGGGCTAAAAGTTCGTTGTGCATCACTCACTATTCATTGACTCAGTCTAGCACTTTTCCGCTTGGGGGAAGCTACGGCGAGGATGAGCATACACTTAGCAGAGTAAGGCTACTCGGAATGGAATTCAATGAGTATACCGACTTATTACGAATATACCTTTTTAGGTCCAAATCGAAACTCCCCTCGACTTCATCTTTTCAGCCAGCTGTCGAACAGTGCACAAGTTTGATTAACGATAGATGCATGTTGCATCATAGCACTTTGGAACATGGGCACAGTAATCAAGACTCACTAAGATCCACCGCGCAAGCATTTCTTGAATGCCTTGACCGACACGACCATCATGGCAGGCTGAACAGTGCAATCGACAGGATCACCCGCATTTGCCTCGCAGAGATTCTTGCGAGTTGCCAGCCAGAAGTCGAGTATGAGGGTCCATGGAAATACGGCAATGTCGACCTCCAAGCAATATCCGGAGTTAAACTCGAGACGCCAGTTGCACACAATGAGTTTATTCATCCGTCGTCGACAGACCTCCCCCTCCTGCCGCAGACATCAGTACTCCAACACTTACAAGGTCAGCTTTCAGGTCGAGAAAGCGGTTTTCTTTCGCAAGGATCAGTCAGGGTCACAAGTACTCTGTCAGAGGGGACAAATCCTCCCCCAGAACAACCTCTTCCAGGTACAGTCAGCTACATTCATAAACTTTCCTTCGTTTACCGTGTGCGACTAGACTTCTTCCCTTTCGGCACTTCCTATCCCATCAGTTATGAGCCGAGTGCACGACCGTTCCATTCATCCATACACCAGTATGGCACACACGCCGAGGAGCAGACGCTATCTGACCCTTCAACTAGCCGCCACCAAGAGTCGCACCTCCCTGTTACACGTGGCGATGAGGAGGAGGTGCAGTGCGGATGGATTGGATGCTCAAGTGTCATCAATAAAGGTAGCTTGAACCGGCATGTGAACGAAATCCACCTGCGAAAGCCTAAGCATACCTGCAATCGCTGTAGAAAGACGTTCACGCGCAGGTATGACATGAAGAACCACGAACATACTTGTCATGGTGGACAGTAGGGTTCCTAACAGTGAGGCTTCCCGTTGTAATATTTTTAGTGCATTTTTACCTATGATACCCGGTCTGCAGCTTCATTTTAGACGCTTGACTCGAAACTATATTTTGGAAAGAAACGTACCTTGCTGTAGTTGCCAATATACATTGTCTTTCTGCTCAACGGTCCTCAATGAACCGCCGGACCATCCAGACCTCCATTATGGTTGATATACTGAGCACACAAGTCGCTGATTCGGAGCCGAACCATGTCGAATTCTGGGTGGGTGTGAGAGATCGTGAGCGCTGATGGCAAGGTTGTGTATTTGGCGCTATTTGCGCCGACTTGCCACTCACGACCCATGATGCGGCCTAATTCAGTGCTTTAAACCAGCTGTCCTTCGTCCCCTTTCGCTGTCTTGCTTCCTGTGGCGATTGCCGTTAGGCCCAGCGGAAATCGACAAGATTACAGATATCCACGATGCGTTTGTGATTGTGGGAGGGAGCGTTCCAGCGTGGGCATACAACTTTATTCGACTCTATTGTTTTGCAAGGAGACGACCACACTTCATCGGACGGCGGTGCAAGGGATTCAAACTTCAAACTTACCGGCTTCATCACTCATCACTAGATGATCTGCACCACCGGTACTCAACCGTCAGTTCGAATTCATAGCATCAGCTTCGTCTTCTGTCGACAAGCGCACACAAAGAGAGCTGCACGGCCCCAAGAGTTGGTAAAAAACGATGCGGAATCTCGACGGATCAGCGGTGCGGTAGGAGAATTGTATATACAACGTTGCAGGCGATTAAAGGCATGCCTCAAGGACGCGTTAGGTGCAATGTTAGGCAGTCACGCGGTTGCACAAGCAGATATGAAGTTTCAGAGGACATTTCATCCGACAGGAGAGGACATCCAATTGGTCGCTCAGCTATTCATCTAGATCAATGTGGTCGTGGAGAGCGCTGAAGTCTCCTGATTCCGAATTCAGAAATGGGCTCAGTTGGGCATGTTCTTGAGGGTTTAGATATGGCTAGACGGACATCATATCACCAGCTGGGCCTCAGGGCAGTGGCATTCGAGAAGTTCTGAGGCCCAATGGAGGTTCTCGATAATTAAGTGGGTGCAAGACGTCAACCCATCTGGAATGAGACTTATGCGCCGCGGCTACGTCTGAGGTGTACGGAAGCACCTTTTAATTATATGGGCTGCTGCGCGCTGAACATTTGCCGCTTGATCTGTCACCTGTGCATCATCTCGTGGCTTTGTGCCATCGATATGTAGTAGGCTAAGGCACGGAGGTACTTGCCCCACCTTTATTGGTCTTTGGAGCACCGTCACGCGGCCGTAGTGGATATGCGCTGTCAGTGACTTCTGTGTTTGCATAAGACTGGGAGCGCATAAGATTGGCTATAGTTTCCCCTAGGCAAACCAATCGAAGACGCCTGCCTTCCGAAACGAGAGAAGGCAAAAATATTACTCACGCACGGACCATCAAAAGAATCCAGTATATAAATCCTCCTCGAGGTTTATTGGATCTTTAGAACATACTCAGCTAGGATCTATTCTATAGAAACTAACTCGAGTCTCGCATGTTTACTCATGCCACATCCTTCAATTCCGCTGGATGACACCAACGCACACTCGTTCGACAGAGAACATGGTCCCCGTGCATTCGCGGGGATGTCGAGGACGTTTGGGTTTGTGCGTTGTCGAGCTGCTTGCAGCTTGGCGAAGCCAGATCCAGCGAGAGGAGCGTCGGAACGTCCCGTAACAATGGATATTATACTGTGAATTGAATAGAATTGCATGATCCAATGCCATGCTGTGAAAGCTGCCTCTGTTAGAGTCATGTAAGGTACCAACGCGATAAAACCATATTGTATCTAGAGAAGCCGAAAAGTCACAGGACCTCAGGCCGCTTGATTTTTAGTTCTGATAAGTGCAATCCGAAGTATCCCATATAAATTACATGCCTCGCTTTCCCCTCATTGCTGTTCTATTGCTGCCATCTCCTTTCCTGCTTCCGAACGTTGTTGATCCCCTTCACCATCTCACAGACCTGCATCCACCGCTCACCATATGCCGTAGCTTTATTAGAGCGCTGCATTATCTCCATTGAATCCCACGCTACAATGCCAGTGAGGTTCGGGAATATATCCGAAAGAAACGCTGCAACAATGACGGTTTTGTGCGATTCAATCGCAGAGTCGGCGAGACCTAGTTTTTGCAGCGATGTATTTTCGACTCCTCGCCCCAGTCTGTCTTGTGGCACCTCTTTCAATGCATCTGTGTTCAGGGCGATGCAAAACGTCTGGAGGTGGGGACACAGTTCAAGCATTGCGATGAGGCCGAGATGAGTGATGTTGGACTTGACGCGCCATCCGGTGACGTCGTTCAGGGAGAAGGAATAGAGGTGCGGCCATGAAGAGGCTAGCGACTTAATGTCATCGTCGTCGAGACACATAGCGTGATCGACATTGATGTTTATCCTGCCCAGGTTCTCGAAGAATGTAAGGGGCGCAAAATCACGCGCAGTGAGAACGTGAAATGTAGCAGAAGGTAGCGTGGATTGCGAAGCAGCCAGCTGATTTACAAAATTATGACCCCCATTTGTAGGGGGAAGAGCTAAATGGACAGCGGGAGTTGGATGATAGCCAGGATGGTGTGGGAGTATTGGATGGGGGATTTGAAAGTTTAGAAATGGGAATGGCAGAGTAGGAGGGACATTTTGCACAACCATGACCGGGGAAGACTGGTTCATCACCCGCAGGCTCAGATGATCAGATCTTGCAACTGGAACCGCCCGAGAGCAGTAAAAAGTGAACTGATAGCAGAAGGTGATGGATTGGTGCCCACTTCCATACGCATTGAAGCGGGTGATCCTCCAACTCTGGTGATGAATGCGATTAGGGAAGACAGAATCTCTGCGTGAATTTCGAAGTCGCGAACAGAGGCGAATGCCCGAGATGGCAAAGAGTCTAGACATGCTCTGCTATTAGATAGAGTAAATGAAAGCTTGCGGAGAGTCGGTTGCTCTGCAAGATGCATAAGTGCGGTAGTGTCGAGTGCTCCGCAGCTGATCTCGGTAAGCTTGCCCCATGCGCAAAGAGCCTCTGAAATAAAGGGAACACCCTCGACAAAAGGCAAATACAGTTGAGTGACATCGAAGGGTGGGAGTACTTGGGTGACATTGGGACAGATGTAGGGCAAGGAAGTCAATATGCCAAGCTCGGTCTGCCATGCATTGAGACTCGCACAATTTGGAATGTCTATTATCACGGATGTGACCTTTGGCCCGGAAAGCATGCGAATGAATGAGAAAGCGTCAGCTCTGTCGTCGTTCCAGTGGATGGACCGCAAGTTCGGGAACAGAGGTGATGTGGTCGGGGGGTAGCAGAGAGCATGGATGATTGAAATGTCTACCGGTCGATAGGGGTCGCTAACGCGTATGTGCTTAACGCGACTTTGCGCGGCTGCAGAATGTTTCCCAGTCAGCTTTTTCAGTGGTCTCCGAAGCATAAGCGGTCGATGATGAAGATGTCTATGGTCCATTCTCTATGTCGACAGTGAGATCTCTTGTGATACCTATAGAACGAGGAGCTCACCGAGTTGAACCGTCCACTGAAGGTAACACCGGAGGCCAATGTTTTCAATAATGGTGCAAGCCCAGTCAAATTTGACCATAAAGCACTGGTAGCCACATGATGGAAAACCTTGGAAGTCAAGGCAAGAGCAGCAAGGGTCTTTCTTCCGACGTCACTGTCATTCTGATCCTTCCATATATATTCGTATATGAGTGCGAGGAACTCTTGGATAAGGAACAGGGACAGTCTATGCATTTGCTTACATGGCGAGTTCATTATAGCGTGTTTGAATCAGTCTCAATGAACATGGTACCGATGAGATCAAAGGCGAGAAATCGAGCCGAAGCAGTCCAAGTGGATAAGCGTCGATGAAGTTTGGCTTCGAAGAAGAAGGGTTGCCGTGAAGCTCGGGCGAAATGTGCTTAGCTCGAAGTCAGATTTAACTTTATACCAATCGTGGACAGAGGTGTGAATTCCGTAGGCACATGTGAAGAGCTATGCATAGTTGAAGGTAAAAACACGATGACTTCTAGAGTAGCTTCGGGATATCCGGAACACGTGCGATAGTGTAGATTGACATTATTCTGGCCGATGTAATCTGTTCCGATTCGAGTTCTAAAGACCACCAAGTATTACCGGCCCATCGAGCACACACCTTGCCCGTTCCATTGATGCCGAAATTGCTCAATAATACCCGCGCTCGCTTAATGTCACGGCCAGCCATGGCCCAACGTCGTCCGGACAAAGCCACAGTGCGGCTACAGTACTGAACTGCCACAAGCCCTAGACTGTCATTAATCATCGCTTACTTGTCTCCGCATCTTCTGCAAACTACACGCCGACTGTGGAATTCAACTTACCTAGCTATACTGTATCTCGAACAATGCCCCAGTAGCAGCCAACCGTACGTTTCGGTAATTCATGGAGGTTGTATATCTTTCTCTGCGTGCGTTTCGGAAATTCACTGAGGTATTATGTTCGATCGCATCCTTCTCTTGGATATTAGCGCTAAGGTCCAATAGTCATAATTGCGGATTAGTCCACTGACGCAAATCAGTCAAAGCCCGTTGAATATAAAAACTCAAGTATACATTGTGCCTCACTCCACTGCCACCTCTTTTCTTGCGCTCAAATTCTGATCATCCCCCTGACCTGTTGCGAAACGTCATCCCAACAGGTGGCGCACACGTTTGCGTCTTGTCACTTATGCATTTGATCCGACGTCCAAGCTGTGACTTCATCAAGGTTCGGAAAACATCGAATAGGAAGGCAGTAACCATTGCGCTTGGGCTTTGATAGCCGATTGCGCAAGGTCAAGAGTGCGGCTGCTTCTATTTCGAACTCCATGTCCTGGATGTTCCAAGTACATCTGGGTGAATGTGTTGGTATTGATGGCGACATATAGAGTCTGAAGATTTGAGCATCATCCAAGCATATCGAGAACGCGTCCGAAGGCAGGGAAAGGAATAGCGATGCACAACGGTTCAGAAGCACCAACAGCGATAGCGATGATATACACAAGCAGTGCCCAGTGAATGCCCCAACGGCGATAGGCAACATCACTTCCACCCCCGCCCGCTGTAGCGCTGGCCGAGATGAAGCCAATGGTAGCTGTAGGTGGAGGCATCTATCCCGTTGATCTGTACCGCAGTGCCCGAGAGCGCAGCAAATCCAATAGAAGGTGCTTATACCGAACGACAGAATACACGTTTTCCTGAACGTCAATAAGATGAGCAAGTCACCTCAAACAACACATGCAACAAGCACCCACCAAGGTGTTACCAACGATCCAACTCGATGCACTCCCGCCTGTGCTGAGCTCCAAAAACGCGCCGATGCATTGCGATGGACTGAGCTGGGTGAGATGGAAATCAGTTGGGCGATGGACCAGCTGGGCATGCCGAACGAGATGGCCATATTGACTTGCGTACTGGCCGAGAGGAATCAATGAAGCGTAAGCGCTTAATGCAACTTGCGCGGGTCCGAAATATCTCCCATTCAGTCATTTTCAGTGGTCGCATGAGCATTAACGGACGAGGGACTCGAGGAATATGTAGATGCGCTAATCCCTATATACTTCAGTGTTTAGACAACCTGTGATACCTACAGAACGAAGCGCCCACCGTGGTTTCCTGTCCACTAAAGATCAAATCAGTGGCCCAACATTTCCAATAATTCCAATAATGGTTTAGATTTGACCATAGGGCGCTGGTAGCTAAATTATGGAAAATCTTTGAAGTTATAGCAAGAGAAGCAAGGGTCCTTCTTCCAACATTACTTTGATCATTCTCCACATGTTCACATAAGAGTGTGAGAAGCTCTTGGATCAGGAAAAGACGGTGCATTCGCGTGCATGACAAATTCATTGTAACGCGTTTAAATAAGTCTCGGTGGACAAGCCATCTGTGAAATTGAACACGAGAAATGCAGGACGACACTATCGAAAGATGACTCCAGGCTTCAAGGATGAAGAGTTGCTGCGAAGTTTTTGCAAACGTCTGGCTCAAATTTGAGGGATGGGGTAACTTGTCCCAATTTAAGGAGCGGTAAAAGCGATGGGGACGAAGGACAACTGGTTCAAAGTAGTGATTACGCGAGGAAGAGAGTCGATATTAGGCCACATCATGGATCATTTGAGTGGCAGTCGACCCAAACAGCGCCAAATACATAACCTTGCATTAAACGCTCACGATCTCCCACACCCATCCAGAATTCGACATTGTTCGACTCCGAATCAGCGACTCGTGTACTCAGTATATCAACCATAAGGATGTCTGGATGGTCCTACGGTTCATGAAGGGCCATTCCTGTCGAAAGATATGTATTGGCAACTACAACAAAGTACAAAAAAACAGTGTTTCGCGTCAAGTGTCTAAAATGAAGCCGCAGACTGGCTGCTGTAGGTAGAAGTGCACTACGAATACTACAACGGAAAGCCTCACTGTTATGAACCCTACCCCTGGAACTGTCGACTATAACAAGTACGTTCGTGTTTATTCTTGTCATGCCTGCGCTGGAACTCCCTTCCACAGCGAATGCAGGTATACCTAATCTTCAGATGGATTTCATTCATATGCCGCTTCAAGCTACCCTTCGTGATGACACTCGAGCATCCAGCCCATCTGCACTGCATTTTCTCCTGACCTTCACGTGTAACAGGGAGGTGCAGCTCTTGGTGGCGGCTAGTTGAAGGGTCAGATGGCATCTGCCCCTCAGCGTATGTGCTATGCTGATGTACGGATGAATGGAATGGTCGTACACTCGGCTCATAACTGATGGGATATGGAGTGCCGAAAGGGAAGTAGTCTAGTCGCACATGGTAAACGAAGGAAAGTCTATGAATGCAGCTGACTCTACCTGGAAGACATTGTTCTGGGGGAGGATTTATCCCCTCTGGCGAAGTACTTGTGGCCATGACTGACCCTTGCGAGAGAAAACTGTTCTCTTGGCCTGGGAGTTGACCTTGTAAGTTTTGGAGTATTGGTGGCTGCGGTAGGAGGGGGAGGTCTGTCGACGGCGGATGAATAACCTCATCGTGTGCAACTGGCGTCTGGATTTTAACTCCGAAGATCGTTTGGAGATCGACATCGTTGTATTTGCATGAACCGTCATGCTCGACTTCTGGCTGGCCACTGGCAAGAATCTCTGCGAGGCAAATGCGGGTCATCCTGTCGATTACACTGTTCAGCCTGCCATGATTGTCGTATCGGTCAAGACATTCAAGCAATGCTTTCGCGGTGGATCTTAGCGAGTCTTGATTACTGTGCCCTTGTTCCATATGATGCGATGTGCGTCTATCGTTAATCAAGCTTTCGCGTTGCTCAACAGGCGGGAACGGTCGAGGGGTATTTCAATTTGGACCTAAAAAGGTATATTCATAGTAAGTCGGTATACTCATTGAATTTAATTCCGAGTAGCCTTACTTTGCTAAGTGGATGCTTATCCTCGACGTAGCTTCCCCCAAGCAGAAAATGCTAGACCGAGCTGGCGTGAGTTGTGGATAAATTCTTTAAGTATCTATCCTTAGAGCGCTGTGATTGCCTTTTATATTGTGCCTCGAGGCGGCGAGAGTTACACACCGGCGGTTTCAGAGTTTTGCCTGAGGCGAGATTTATATCAAAATGCGATTGATAAATTAGCCATTTTCGCTTCGAATTTTGACACTGGAACAATATTAAATTTAGACCGGTAGCAAAATGACAATGTAAAATATGACATTTTGATACAAATTTGAATTCAGTGAAAATGTCCGGAAGCACTTTAAATTCTCTAGTAAAAAAAATGATGGTGTGAATATGATGTTTTTACAAACCAATGGTAAATGCAAAATTTTGTGTATAAGGAAATATTCCGCAAAATATTATATAACAACGAGCATTTTCCCACTCTATGGAAAAATGAAATTTTGCATGGAGTTAAATAGGTTGGGGAAAATGTGAAGTTTTAGCCATGACGAAATGGCGTGCCCATTATATTTACCCATTGTTAAAACTTCACATTTTCTCTAAGGCATTTTTCACCATGCGGAAAATTTGAACC